>CAUYQU010086480.1:0-22570 GCA_963574635.1 Cheracebus regulus
GAGATAGAAAATTAACAAGGATATCCAGGACTTGAACTCAGACCTGGAACAACTAGACTTAACAAATATTTACAGAACTCTCCTCCCACAAATCCACAAAACATACATTTTTCTCAGTATCACATTGTACCTATTTTAAAAGTGACCACATAATTGAAAGTAAATCACTCCCCAGCAATTGCATAGCATTTCACAGGTTTAAATAAAATATTGGTTGGATGCTTATTTGTTATTTTCATCCCCCGTTCCTTCCTGTCTCCATTGTTAAGCACAATTATTGGCATAAAAGAGGTTTTTAGTACCCATTTTTAGAATGTATTCTAGCCTGGGCAATAAAACAAGAATCTCATTCTCTCTCCCTCTTTCTCTTCCCCTTTCTTTCTCTCTTTCATTCTTTTTCTTCTTTCTTTTGCTGTTTCTTTCTTTCTCCTTTTCTCTTTTTCTAAAAAAAAAAAAAAGAAAAATGAAAATCAAAACTCAGTGTCTTCTTTTGAGAAGTATCAGTTCATGTCTTTTGTCTACTTTTTGTTGGGGTTGTTTCTTTCTTGTAAATTTGTTTAAGTTTCTTGTAGATTCTGGAAATTAGATTTTGTCAGATTGGTAGATTGCAAATATTTTATCACATTCTGTAGGTTGACCGAATACTCTGATGCTAGCTTATTTTGCTGTGCAGAAGCTCTTTAGTTGAATTAGATCTCACTTGTCAATTTTGATTTTTGTTGCAATTGCTTTTGGCATTTTCATCATGAAGTCTTTTCGCCCATGCCTATGTTCTAAATGGTATTGCCTAGGCTTTCTTCTAGGGTGTTTATAGTGTTGGGCTTTACATTTAAGTCTTTAATCCATCTTGAGTTAATTTTTGTATAAAGTGTAAGGAAGGGGTCCAGTTTCAGTTTTCTGCATATGGCTAGCCAGTTTCCCTGGCACCATTTATTAAAAAGGGAATCCTTTCCTCATTGCTTGTTTTTGTCAGGTTTGTCAAAGATCAGATGGTTGCAGATGTATGGTGTTATTTCTGAGGTCTCTGTTCTGTTTCATTAATTTATATGTCTCTTTTGGTACTGGTACCATGCTCTTTTGGTTACTGTGGCCTTGTAGTATAATTTTTCAGGTAGCGTGATGCCTCCAGTTTTGTTCTTTTTTCTTAGGATCATCTTGGCTATATGGGCTCTTTTATGATTCCATATGAAATATAGCTTTTTTCTAATTCTACAAAGAAAGTCAATGGTAATTTGAAGGGAATAGCATTGAATCTATAAATTACTTTGGGAAATATGGCCATTTTGATGATATTGATTCTTCATATCCATGAGTATGGAATGTTATTTTTCTATTTGTTTGTGTTCTTTTTTCTTTCCTTGAGCAGTGGTTTATAGTTCTTGAAGAGGTCCTTCATATCCCTTATAAGCTGTATTCCTAGGTATTTTACTTTCTTTGTAGCAATTGTGAATGAAGGTTCATTCATGATTTGGCTCTCTCTTTGTCTATTATTGGTGTATAGGAATGCTTGTGATTTTTGCACATTGATTTTGTATCCTGAGACTTTCCTGAAGTTGCTTATCAGATTAAGGAGTTTTGGTGCTGAATGATGGGGTTTTCTAAATATACAATCATGTCACCTGCAAATAGAGACAATTTAACTTCCTCTCTTCCTATTTGAATACATTTATTTTTTTTTTCTCTTGCCTAATAACCCTGGCCAGAACTTCCAATACTATGTTGAATGGGAGTGGTGAGAGAGGGCATCCTCATCTTGTGCTGGTTTTCAAAGGGAATGCTACCAGCTTTTGCCCATTCAGTATGACACTGGCTATTTGTTTGTCATAAATAGCTATTACTATTTTGAGATACGTTCCATCAATACCAGTTTTTTTAGGAGTTTTTAACATAAAGGGACATTGAATTTTATCAAAGACCTTTTCTCCATCTATTGAGATAATCATGGTTTTTGTCACTGGTTCCGTTTATGTGATAGATTACGTTTATTGATTTGCATATGTTGAACCAGCCTTGCATCCCAGGATGAAGACGACTTAATTGTGGTAGATAAGCTTTTTGAGGTGCTGCTAGATTCAGATTGCCAGTATTTTATTAAGAATTTTTACATCACTGTTTATCAGGGATATTGGCCTGAAGTTTTTTGTTGTTGTTGGGTCTCTGCCAGGTTTTGGTATCAGGATGATGCTAGCCTCGTAGAATACATTAGGGAGGAGTCCCTGTTTTCAATTGTTTGGAATAGTTTTAGAAGAAATAGTACCAGCTCCTCTTTGTACCTCTGGTAGAACGCGGCTTCTAATGAGACAATTTTCATTTTAAGACCCTTTTTCAATCTGAAGTAGGAAACTTGATTTAGCTACTTCCAGTTTTAGTGGTTTCTCGGTGATTTTGAATTTAAATCCATTCAAATTGAAGAGCTCTTCCCCTTCTGATTTCTCTTGGGGCTAATGTAAATCATAAACATATGCCAAGATGTAGCATTTTTGGAGATGGCATTTACTCCCCCATATTGATCTACTTTGTGCTGACTTTAACTGAGACAGATCATAATCCTGTAAAAGCCTTTTGTTGTCTGCCTGTCTGGCATTTAGGGACACTCTAAACTGTTTTTTACAGAAGGAGCCCCATCCCCTTTTCAGACTAAAATTTTATAATTTATACTGTAGCCACTTACTCTCCTTGTGACCCACCAGAAACCTCCCTTTCTGTTGACTTTGTATTATATCTAGGAAATTCTTTGCCATGAGAGAAAACATCGGATAGCCCCTGATTCTGACTGGATCCTTCTATGATTCTGCAGATAAAACTATTATGAATTCATCCATTGATCCATCCATCCATCCATCCATCCATCCATCCATCCATCCATCCGTCCGTCCGTCAGTCCACCCACCCATCCATCCATCAGTCTATCCAGTGGCCAGCTAACAAACATTTATTGAGTGTCAGGTGCTTAGTAGGCACTGGCAGTAGATTTCTTCCTGAAGGATTTCACTTTCTGGTAGTATACAAGAACCAAAATCATTGCCCTGATTGTCCACAAAGCTAAGACACCTAAAACTAAGACCATTTATTCCTTACATGTTACTATCTACATTACCATAACTTACTTTTTCTATGAAACTCTTGCTCAGGCTAATGGGTTTAACTCCCCATGGAAAGCATCAACATACAGTTTGCATCCTCAAATTCATTGACTCCTTTATCTAAAAAATCTTTGCCTTGCTATTTCATGATCTTCACCAAATCCTAAGCAACCCCACCTTTCTTGTACTACCATCTCCAAACTCCAAATTGAAAGATCTACCTTATCCCAAACTTCCAATTCCCAATAAATTTCAATCTTTCTTCTCCAAGACACTGCCAAAGCACTGTAGTAGGGGAGGGACGTCCTGACTTAACATTGTAAGTGAGGAACTCAGCTTTGCCTAATCAACAGTTGTATGGTAGCATTTGGGGAGTCAGCACTCAACAGCGGTATCATCATAACTCAGTTGCAAGCCCTGCTTTGTAGAGGAAGATTAGTTAGTACATATAATTAGCCTCATTAGCTGTGAAAGATTATTTTAAATATATGTTTATGCATGATTAAAAGTCAGGCCTTTCATTGCTAATTCATGATATGGTTTGGATACCCAACAGAGATTTCTTCTCAGTGGATATTTAAAGGGTGATTTTTTTTTCTTTTTTCTTTTTTTTTCTGAGATAGGGTCTCACTCTGTTGCCCAGACTGGAGTGCAGTGGCATGGTCCTGGCTCACTGGAACCTCCACTTCCTTGGTTCAAGTGATTCTTCTTGTCCCTCAGCCTCCTGAGTAGCTGGGATTACAAGTGAGCACCACCATGCCCATTTTTTTTTTTTTTTTTTGAATTTTTTAGTAGAGACAGGTTTTGCCATGTTGGCCAGGCTGGTCTCAAACTCCTAGGCTCAAGGTATCCACCCTCCTCGAACTTCCAAAGTGCTGGGATTACAGTCATTAGACACCATGCTATGCCTAAAATGTAATCTTTTTAATCGACATGTTAAGCTTTACATAATGCAGATATTAGTCATGCCTCAGATATTGAGGTTAGGTCCTCCTGACAATGATAAATGCTGAGCATTTTTCACTTGTCCTGCAGTTGGGCTCCAGTCATCTGCTACTGTGATTGGGTTTCTAAAATATATGACACAGGAGACACTATTTAAATATACTGTTTATTTGTGACTAAGGCTTTACCTAAGTCTTGCCCCTTCTGTCTGCTGGTCTTTCCAGGTGAAGTGGGCTCAACAATAAAAATGGTCTCCAAAACCACTTTGCTAAGTATATGTAAGAGCAACACTGGCCAGGGTTCTTAGTTGTAGGCAACAGAATCTGACCTAACAAGTTTAGTTGGAAAGGGATTTATGATAGTTCACAAAATTATTGGGAAAGTTAAAAGTACAGACTCTAGGCTGAGCTTCTGGGAACAATGCCCAGAACCACACTGAAAAACTGGCTTGCTAAGGAAGTTGCTGCTGCCATTGGCCTCAGAACCCCAGTGCTTCTGCCACAATCAGAAGGATGTTGCATTGGGCAAGTGTTGTCACTGCTGTTGGTCTCAGAGGAACCAAACACCCCTGCCGCTATGCTGTTTGAGAGCAGTTTTCAAAGTGTAGTCCCTGAACTAGCAGCATCAGGATCACCTGGTAACTTGTTAGAAATGCAAATTCTCTTACCCTGCTCCAGACCTATGCAATCAGACACTCTGGGCATGAGGCCTAATAATGTGTGTTTCTGATACAGGCTTAAGTTTGAAAACTACTGCTGTGTGAGATTGTTCAGTTTATTTCTCCAAGTCTTGCACACATGCAGGTGTATCTGCTTGGCAGAACATAGGTCATGCAAGGAACTCTATGACAGAGGATATGGAAAAAAGAAATCTGTATTAGTACTTCTCAAAATTTAATGTGTATCCAAATCACTTGAGTATCTTGTTATGATGCAGATTCTGATTTATTAGGTCCGAGAAACAGTGCCAACAAGATCGCAGATGATGCTAATACTCTTGATATCTGGACCACAATTTGTATAGAGAAAGCATGTACAACATAACAATACTGGAAGAGAGGTTAGGGGAATTGTGACTCATCTAATATGCAATATCTTCTACCCAAACTGTTTTTAAATAAAAACCTATAACCTCCAAAATTTGCAAGAGAAAGAGATCCTCCACATGGCGAGGGGCCTGATGAATCCTCACATATTGCCCTGCCTTTACTTGAATTAAAAATCCATTATCTCCTTTCCTGAGTTCATGTCCTTTTCAGGGACATGAATGAAGCTGGCAATCATCATTCCCAGCAAACTAACACAAGAACAGAAAACCAAACACCACATGTTCTTACTCAAAAGTGGGAGTTGAAGAATGAGAACACATGGATACAGGGAAGAAACATCACACACTGGGGCCTATTGGGGATTAGGGGGCTAGGGGAGAGATAGCATTAGGACAAATACCTAATGTAGATGATAGGTTGATGGGTGCAGCAAACCACCCTGGCATGTATATACCTAACAAACCTGCACATTCTGCACATGTAACCCAGAATGTAAAGTATAATAATAATAATAATAATAATAATAATAATAATAATAATAAAAGAATCCATTATCTTCTTTCTTGGAAAACTTTGAGGTATCTGTATTTTACAAGAGAGGTTAGATTTTTTTTAAAGCCAGACTTGGTGCATAGTTCTCTACCTTTCTCTCTGAATCTCTTTGGTCTTAGAAGATTATAGCTCAATCAGAAAATAAGCCCTATGCACTCAACAACATGGTCTTATCCAGGCTCCTGTTGTGACTGCCACTGTTGAGTGCCCACCTGCCAAGAGAGCCTAAAGTCAAGGAATGATATGGGAACAATTCCTGGAGAGTTCATCTGTCTAGCTGGTAGCCAGTTGATTACATTTGATCTCTTACTTCATTGCTACATGCTTTGTTTTCTTAGGAACATTCTCAAATTTCAGGAACAGGCTTTTCTTTGTTGCCTGGAGGACTTTGGCTAGTATTACCATTTCTTGACTTACTGACTTAGATTTCTGCCTTATCAGGGTATCTCACAGCATTGCCTCCAACCAGAGAATGTTTTACAGAAATGAAGTATACCTGGTCTTATGTCCATTATCTGAAACTGTGGCTGTGCTCTGGAAAGGAATGTCAATGAGGGCAAAGAGAACTATATTTGTAGCCCAGAAGATTCACTAGGGCATCTCTTAGTATTTTCTTGTTCGATCATCTTGATCAATGGAAAACCATAAAAACCGAATAAAGATCACCAAGGACTCATATTCACCAGTAATGATGATTTAGGTCACCTAACTATGTAAAGAACCCCATATAATTGAGGTGCTTACATAGGATAAGGGAACAGAGAATAGACAGTGGCAACTATGATTATTAGCACAGACCTTGTGAACAGCTGTAGAAGCAGCGACTGTAGCAATTCTGTTTTATGTCAGTGATATCGTGATATTGTTTGTCTCTATGTCCCCACCCAAATCTCATGTCGAATTGTAATCCCCATGTGTCAGGAGAGGGGCTAGTGGGGGGTGATTGAACAATGGGGGTGGATTTCCTCCTTGCCATTCTTAAGATGGAGTTCTCATGAGATGTGGTTGTTTGAAAGGTTATAGCATTTCCCCTTTGCTCTCGCCCTTGCTCTCGCGCTCTCTCCTGGTCTGCCATAGTAAGATGTGCTTGCTTTCCCTTTGCCTTCTGCCATGATTATAAGTTTCCCAAGGCCTCCCAGCCATGCTTCATGTACAGCCTGTGGAACGTGAGTCAATTAAACCTCTTTTTTCCATAAATTACCCAGTCTCAGATAGCTGTTCATAGCTGTGTGAGAACAGACTAATGCAATTAGTTAATTGCCTCTTTCTCCCTTCCTTTACTGTCTCCCCAACCTCTGTGGGGAAAAAAAAGAACTGATAATGGCTTATAATTTAGGTTTCAGGTAGTGATGTGGTCTGATAAGTAGCTCATGGGACTTTGTTGGGGAGACCAAGTTCTTGTCTGAATAAAAGATCAAAGTGGTTGTAGGAGTGAACTATTGCCTTTGCTGAGTATCTTTTCGTTGCTTCTCCAGATGAACTTCCCTCACTTTTTCTTTCTCCTCTATACCTAAGAAGATTTGCCAGAAAGAATTATGTCATCTCCCTTCTCTTCTGGTTTCTCACTCTGTTCATACGATGGGGAGCACTAGTGTGAGTTCTGAAGAAAAGTAAAGTTGGGAAACTTATTTTCCTGATTCCCCATGGGTTTTCTGAGTAGTAGCTATTATCATAAGCCATAAGCATACTTTCATAAGCTACTTCCATGAGCTTGTCAGATGGCCCACCCCACAGCACTCTCCTGGCCCCAACAGGCCTGATGGATAACGACACCCACTGCCCCTCACTCTGTCATACTGCATGCTCCTTTATGTTTTCTTATGACTTTCCTACTCCAGTTGTAACTAACTCCTTTATTAAACTCTCCTTAAATCACCCTTTTCTAGAGTGACATCTGCAAACTGCCAGCACCCTTTCTAATTCTGGGGTGAGGTTTGACAGCTCCCCTCTAAAATGACCAAGATTTGAATTCTATCTCTTTTTGTGACTGTGGAATAAATTTTACTTTCAAATTATTCCAGATAATATTTAGTCATGTAGAATATATTGTTTCAAATAGTCTACCATTTTGGCATGGATTTGAGTTATATGGAGCTAGTTTTCAGTAGACTAAAACAAGTGACAGTCTCTAGCACAAAGAGTACCATCAACATATGCTATCACCATCCAGAGTGATTTTACATGCTTGCTAACCAGTGGTTTCTAACTTTATGCAACATATTTCATCTTCAGACTTCAATTGTAAGGGAGAGAACATATTTTGTATGTATTTTCTGATTGAATCATATTTTCTTTCTTTTATGTTCTTAATTGCAAACATTTAATTTGGTAGGAAATTAAGTTGTAATAATATGTATATTTGTTTGTGTGACTTGCTACAAAACTATACTGAGTTTCCTGACAGGATAGAAACTGTATCTGTTTTGCTTATTTTTAAATATCCACATAGAAAACACAATAAATCTTTGTTTAGCAAACAAATCAAACACATTTTTGGATAGGAAAAAAGATATAGAGGCCCTAATTTGGTTTATATTACTAAGAGGGTCTGTATCAATGATGTGGTTTTTCAGACAACCTATGTTATTTTTACTGCAAAATCAACATTTTCAATAATATAATGTATGCTTTTCTCTTGGTGTCACAATTGAAATTATGAAAACTTATTTTTTAATTGGGAGTAAAATGGCTGCTAAGTCAGTCATTTGCATGGACCTGCTTGAAAGTGAATGAACAATGAATAAAAGAGCATATGAAAATGAATAAACAGATATCGACCCCAAGATGTAAACACATAAGAGAAGCAAGTTACAACAGTTTTGTGGCCTGGGAAGTGTGGGGGAATGAAGGCATCAAACTCATCAGCCACAGTCTTTTAAGGTAAAGTATAAAGAGGATGTTTCATTCATTTCGCTTACCTATTCACTTTTATTTGTTGCTATTATTAGTAAATATTATATATGAGGTCCTATGTGCCAGATATTTTTTAGGTACTGGGGACATATCAGACAATGGAACAGACGTGGCCCTCTTTTCTTTTAGTGTCCAGTCAGAAGATACTCTTTAGACTTAAAACAGTACTTCCTATGCTACCCCTTTTGTCTGAACTTCAGATTGATTGATAATGGCTTCTGCTAGGACTTATAGAAGCAGGGGCTAGCAGTTCTTTTGTTGGCATGAAAGAGAAAAGGAAAATAGGAGTTTTAGGGGAGGAGCTGGATTCTAAAAAGCAATTCTATACAATTGATTTGAAAAGCACTTGGTGAACTAAGGAAAAAACTGAGCCCTTGAGTCAGCTAAGATGCTTTTGGCTTCCTGATGGGCAGAGCGTCATTGTTTCTTGGTAAAGGAAAGCACTGGGATTTTTTTGGTGACTCTGA
Source organism: Cheracebus regulus (assembly GCA_963574635.1). Lineage (NCBI taxonomy): Eukaryota > Metazoa > Chordata > Mammalia > Primates > Pitheciidae > Cheracebus > Cheracebus regulus. Next base: position 9,009 of record CAUYQU010086480.1, read on the forward strand.
TATAAAATTATTGAAAATAAATCACAGTAATTCCCCCTTAGCTGTGGTATATACATCCCAGTACCCCCAGTGGGTGTCTAAAACTACAGATAGCACTGACCCCAATATGTGCTATGTTTCTTTCTCTTTGATAACCAAGATGGCCACTAAGTGTCTAACAGGAAATTTAAGCAGCAGAGCCTAATCTCCCTCTTCATGAATGTAAATGGATTTCATGCCTCACATCTAATAAATAAAGTAAAAGTGATGGTGTACAACTTCTGACTAGGGCACAAAAAGCACTGAGACTTCCTCATTACTTTTTTTTTTCTTGGGTCTTCTGCCCTGAGGGAAGTTCATTGCCATGTGGTAAGGACATTTTAGCAGGCTTATGAATGATTCATGGAGGGAGGTACCAAGGCCTCTTGTCAACCTGCAATAAACTGAGGCTCCATCCAAGAGTTTTACCATTGAGCCTTCTTGGAAATGAAGCCCTTAACCCCGGGCACATCCTCAGATGACTGCAGCCCCAGCTGCCATCTTGACTACCACCTCAGGAGAGCCCATGACAGCTAAGATGTTCTTAGCATGATGATGGTATAAATCATCATCATGTACTCATTCCCTGAGTTTCAGTGATCATCTCTGCCCAGATCACTTTCATGTACCCTTTTTTTCCAATCACCTGATGACTGCTTACTAAGGAATGATTCAGTCTCAACAAATGGCCAGAGAATCCTGAGTGTCTAGTTGGCACCTTAAATTCAACAAATACTACATAAGAATGATATTTTCTTCTCAAACTAAATATGTTATTCATCAGCTACTGAGGTTAAAACCTTGTTATTATCTGTGAATGGACTTTCTTCCTAGGTACCTTGACCAATGGAATTTATTTCTGTAAGGTATAGCCCCTTACTACAGCTCAGCCTCTTACTATTTTTACCTAGAGAGTTGGATTAAATGACTTACTCCCCTTCAGCCCTTTTTGTGTTAACCCAATTTAACAAAACTATCAGACCAATTTATTTTATTTTAAAGCACTTCAGTTTATTTTAAAGTGAAGCTTGACCTTGGAGACTCCTTATTACCTATGGAATACAGTTCACATTCCTTAGCATGGTATTCAAGACCAATCAATCCTTCTACGTCCCTGTGCTTCTGCAAGCAGAACCAACTGCTTTCAAAAGTACATATTTTATAGTATTCTTATCTGCATGTCTCATGTTCCATTTCCCTAGAATGCCCCATTTCCCAATTTTAAAATGTTGTAGTTTTTTATCTATTGTTTGCTCTTTATAATTGCCACCCTCTTTGATGACATCTCCTTTGATACACCTCTTTAGAACTAAACCCTCTGCCTCTTATAATACCTTTTATTTCCTTTCTTTTATCTTAGATACATATGCACTTATTGTATCATCTGGTAGATTCTAAGTAGTTCAGTTAAATATTTAAATTACATTTTGTTATTAGAGCATATTTTTAGAAATCATCTTGATACTGTTTTTAATTTTATTTTGATATATAGGATTTTGGAGTATATTCCTACCTCTGCCACCATTTTGCTTTGTATTATTTATCTTCAGTTTCCTCATCTGTAGAAAGAAGATAGCAATAGTGCACATTCCATAGTTTTGTTTTGGTGAGACTCAAATGAGACTTTAATCAAATTCTTAGAGAATGCCTCATCCACCAAAAGCTCAGCAAATATTGGCTATTGTTGAACAATGACTGAGATAAAGGGAAGTTAATAATTAAATAGTTTATGCCCCAAACACATTTATGTCCTAGTCTACAGCCTTAATTACCTGGGATTCCTAAATAATCCCTGATGAGGTAGCTGCTCATAGGCAGCAACTACCTCATCAGGATTATAATCCAGAAAAGGCCAAGCAAGCACAAATATGACTCCTCCTTGTACACAAAGTGTTTCCCCTCCTCCATCCCTTTCTGTGAATTACCACGCAAAATTAATTCGCCTCCCAAAGATGACTCAGATATGATTGATTCTGTCCTTTGAAGGTTTATAATCTAGTTGGAAGAGATAGTTCTAATCACATTCAACTGTCATACAAAGTAGACTGTAATGTCAAAGAGAAATGGCCTTAAAGGATAAGGATGATTTCAGTGAGCAGAAAACATTGGAGAGGGTCATCTGTAATAAAAACTCAAGAACACAGCAAAGCCAGAGTGGTAGAAAAGTATACCCTGTCCTTGGAGATTATTGTTTGAATACTTGATCCCTCTTCTACTTACCTCTCAGATAAACTTAAAACTTCTACGGTAGAAAAAATGGAGTAAGCTATCCAGCCACTGAAAGGAACTCTACATATAGTCAGAATTCCACTTCTGTAATAAAAGAACCAGTGTAGCAGCATCCTCCAATCCTGTTCTCTACATTCTGCTGTATAAAGTAGTTATGATGATGGATAGTAAAAATAGAGAAAGGGCAATAATATATGTTTATTATCAATATCATATGCTCATTACCATTCATGAAAAGAAAATGAGTCAATCACAGCAAATATCAATATCTTTTTCAATAATTGGAAAAATGCATTATAAACAACCTATAATGTTTCAGATAAAGTTTAGGTATCTTTCTTTCAAATATGTTTATTGCAAGTCTGTGCAGTTACTGTAACCAATTGTGGATGTAATAAAATGATTATGACATTAATTTTTATAGCTACACTCCCTTTCCTCTTAAAGTGCTTATAATATTTCATTCTCCTTCATTGACCCAATTTCTTAGAGAGAAGGGTCTAAAGAGGACTTTTTTTTTTATAAAGCTTATAGAGAAAGTGGGCAATTTTCTTTTTTAAAATCATATTAAAAATAGGACAAAGTACTTTGCCAGCATGGGATATTAACATAAAACACGTGGAAAGTGCTGCTGTCACAAAATAGCTTAGACTTTTTTCTATGAATCCAATTTGTCATGGTGTTCTGAATTTTAGCATAACTTTTTCAGTAAAAATGACTCTTCACTCATCTATGTGAACAAATGGGACTTTAGGCATAGCATCACAAGAGGATTTCCTATGCTATGTTAAGACCCCAATATAGGGACATTCCATTGTGAATATAAATAACCCCAGTCCCTCTAAACATGCCTCTCCATATGCTTTTGCTTAACAATGCAGCAGATGCCGTGGATGGAAACCACCTCTTTAGCTATAGGCAGGCCAGCGAGCTTCTGTCACTGTGTTCTCACTGGTAGGTCACTGGATGTGAATGCCAATGGGGCAATTCTTTGGGCAGCCAAACTTGCAGGTGGCTTGCTGGCTTGTAGGCTTGGGGATATTTTAGGGCTGCTCTACCTTAAGAGTGTGACAGGTTTGTTCCTTTGTCCTGCAAAGGCATGTCAATTTTTTTCCAGGTCTGATGCTTCAGAGAAACCTCTTGGGACTGAAAAGGAAAAGACCTAGAAGAAGACATAAATACAACATTGGCATTAATTATTTTCCACTATATTTCATAAAATGGGCATTGAGAATCTCTGAATTTTTTATGACTGTTCCCCAATTAACCCCATATATCATGTGTTCATAGAGGCTATGAAAATTATTTCCTAGATGTTGAAAATTTATTATAAAAATTCTTAAAAGGCTGAGAGGTTTCTGGATTTAAACAACACCTAAAATTTAAACTCTTTTGAGAAAATACTTCATGCCAGGAGCTAACTCTTAATGAGGTGTTAGTAATGTTTGCTTTACTATAACCTGGGCTATGAAGAGAGAGGGTGCTGCCTTCTTCCTCAGCTTGTCTCTTTTACTCAAAGCTCTTATGTAGGCATTTATTTCTGTTGATCCTTTTTGATGATTGTTTCCTGCTTCTTAACACACTGCCAAATCCTCTCTCTCTACACTCTAATAAAGACTTAAGAGCATGGATTTTAATATACTTATTTACTTGTTTTACTAAAAATAGAATCACTGGCATTCCAAATCCTGTTATTTACTTGTGTAACTGTGTCTTCTATTACTTTTTGTTTATTAGTTCTTGGGTTTGGTTTAGATTATATGTATACCTCTTTAAAAATTAAACATAAATTGTGCAGAAATTAAAACTAACCACCTTAAACTTCTGGTTTTAAAATGGCAGCATAGAAGCAAGTTGGCTGCACTTCTGCTCTGCACAAAAATACAAAAGCAAGGATACAGTGCCAAGATTTCATTGATAAGAATGCAGAACTCAAATGTGGCCTCAGGAACAGATCCTGGGGCCACAGAGAAATGAAAAAGTTTTGAGCAGATGGTAGGAGAATTAGACTTCACATTTTCAATATTCCCCTGATATGGTTTGGTTGTGTCCCCACCCAAATCTCATCTTCAATTGTAACTCCCACAATTGCCACGTGTCATGAGAGGAACCTGGTTGAAGGTAATTGAATTATGGTGGTGGGTCTTTCCCGAGCTGTTCTCATGATAGTAAATGAGTGTCATGAGATCTGATGGTTTTAAAAATGGGAGTTTCCCTGTGCAAGCTTTCTCTTTGCCTGCTGTCATACATGTAAGACATGACTTGCTCCCCCTTGGCTTTCACTTTCTGCCATGATTGTGAGGCTTCTCCAGCCACATGACTGTACGTCTGATAAACCTCTTTCTTTTGTAAGTTTCCTAGGCTTGGGTAAGTCTTTGTCAGCAGCATAAAGATGGACTAATACAGCAAACTAGTACAAGGAGTGGGGTGATGCTGAAAATATACTAAAAAATGTGGAAGCGACTTTGGAACTGTGTAATACATAGAGGTTAGAACAGTTTGGAGGGCTCAGAAGAAGACAGGAAAATGTGGAAAAGTTGGGGACTTTCTAGAGACTTGTTGAATTGCTTTGACAAAAATGCTGATAGTGATATGAACAATAAACTCCAAGCTGAGGTGATCGCCAATGGAAATGAGGAACTTGTTGGGAACTGGTGCAAAGGTGACTCCTGTTATATATTAGCAAAGAGACTGGTGGCATTTTGCCCCTGTCCTAGAGATTTGCGGAATTTTGAATTTGAGAGAGATGATTTAGGGTATCTGGCAGGAGAAATTTCTAAGCAGCAAAGCATTCAAGAAAAGACAGTCAATTTTATAAGGAAAGAAGAGCAAAAAATTTGGAAAATTTGCAGCCTGACAATGTGATAGAAAAAAAAAAAATCCAATTTTCTGGAAAGAAATTCAAGCTGGCTGCAGAAATTTGCATAAGTAACGAGGACTTGGATGTTAATCTCCAAGATCAAGGGGAAAATGTCTCCAGGGTAGGCTAGAGGTCTTCACAGCAGTCCCTCCCATCACAGGCCCAAAGGCCTAGGGGGAAAAACGGTTTTGTGGGCTAGGCCCAAGGTCCCCATGCTGTGTGCAGTCTAGAAACTTATTGCCCTGCATTGCAGCGGCTCCAAGCATGACAAAATGGTACAGCTCAGGCTGTGGCTTTAGAGGGTACAACTCTCAGGCCTTGGCAGCTACCAAGTGCTGTTGAGGCTCAAGTCAAGAATCCAGGTTTGGGTACCACTGCCTAGATTTCAGAGGATATACAGAAACATCTGGATGTCTAGGCAGAAGTTTGCTTCAAGGGTGGGGCTTTCATGGAGAATCTTTGCTAGGGCAGTGTGGAAGGAAAATGTGGGGTCAGAGGCCACAGACAGAGTCCCTACTAGGGCACCGCCTAGTGGAACTGTGAGAAGACAGCCACCATCCTTCAGACTCCAGAATGGTAGATCTACTGACAGCTTGCACTGTATGCCTGGAAAAGCCACAGACACTCAACATCACCCTGTGAAGCAGCCGGAAAGGAGGCTGTACCCCGCAAAGCCACAGGAGTGGAGCTCCCAAGACCATGGGAATCCATCTCTTGCATCAGCATGACCCAGATGTGAGACATGGAGTCAAAGGAGATCATTTCAGAGTTTTAAGATTTGTCTGCCCTGCTGGATGTCGGATTTGCATGGGGTCTGTAACCCCTTTGTACCCTCATTGTATCTAGGAAGTAACTAACTTGCTTTTGATTTTACAGGCTCGTAGGCAGAAGGGACTTGCCTGGTCTCAGATGAAATGTTGGACTATGGACTTTTGAGTTAATGCTGAAATGAGTTAAGACTTTGGGGAACTGTTGAGAAGTCATGATTGGTTTGGAAATATGAGAGCGTGAGATTTGGGATGGGTCTGAGTGGTAATGATATGGTTTGGCTGGGTCTCTACCCAAATCTCATCTTGAACTGTAACTCCAACAATTCCCACGTATCTTGGGAGGAACCTGGTTGGAGATGACTGAATTATGGGGGAGGGTCTTTCCTGCATTCTCATGATAGTTAATGAGTCTCATGAGATTTGATGGTTTTAAAGATGGGAGTTTTCTTGCACAAACTTTCTCTTTGTCTGCCATCATTCCATGTAAGATGTGACTTGCCCCTCCTTGACTTTCATGTTCCACCATGATTGTGAGGCCTCACAAGTCACAAGGAACTGTAAGTTTAATAAACCTCTTTCTTTTGTAAATTACCCTGTCTCTGGTAGGTCTTTATCAGCAGTGTGAAAATGGACTAATACACTCCTCTCCCATTCTTCTTGGCAAGAAGCATGCAGAAAATCTTTATCCCAATTTGTGGTTTCTATTGTGGAAAAAGTAAGACTGAGGTGGTCAATCAATTTTCCTATAATGTTGGGTTCCCTGGCAGAAGATCTGTTCTTCCCTTAACACAAAGGAAGTATAGTGACTGCCTGAAGGGAGAAAAATCCCTGAGGACAGGTAGAGACAAAGGGGAGGTTGGACTATCCCTAGTCCTATAAACTCTTTTCTGTAACTTGGCCAGAGGAGACATCAAATCAGAGTGTGGCTATTCGGCAGCATCACGCTGTGGGAGGTACATTGCATAGATCCCTTGAAGTCCTAACCAGCTTTCCCACACTATTGGGATAATTCTTTTGAGACTGCTGCCTTTTGGGAGAGTGAAACTTCAATCATTTACTGAAGCCAAGGTGAAACTGGGCTTAAGGTACCACCTATGTCCAAAAAGGAGGCAGCTATCTAATAGTAAAAATTTGTTAAGCAAATATAGCCAATAAAAAACAAAACAAGCCAGGGAGAGTAAACATAAATAAATAAATAAGCCTCCAATGCAAATACAAGCAACAATAGCAAACAGAGAAGTATGATTTCCCCGAAAGGAAAAAGCAAGTTTTCAGTAACTGATCTTAGTGAGACAACAATTTATGAGTTCACTGACCAAGAATTCAAAATAGCAGTTTTAAGGAAACTCAGTAATATCCAAGAGAATACAGAAAAGCAATTCAGAAATTTATTAGAGAAAATTAAAAGATTGAGATAATTTTAAAACTAAACAGAAATTTTATAACTGAGAAATACATTTGCTGACATGAAGAGCTTATTAGAGGCTCTCACCAGCAGAAATGGACCAAGCAGAGAAAAAAAAATTAGTGAGCTTGAAGACCACATATTTAAAAACACACATTCAGAGGCAAAAAAAACAAACAAACAAACAAACAAAAAAAACCCTATGAGATATAGAAAATTATCCCAAAAGACAAAAATCTAAGAATTATTGGTTTTTCGAGATGGAGCTTGGTGACAGGTAGGGTTGGAAAGCTTATTCAAAGAAATAATAGCAGAAACCTTTCCAAAACTTGAGAAAGGTATAAATATTCAGGTACAGAAACATCTGTGAACACCAAACAGATTCAACTCAAATTCTATCCAACGCATATAATAATAAAATTCTCAGAAGTCAAGGAGTAAAAGGGGATCCTAAAAGCAGCAAAGGAAAAGAAGCAAATCACATGTAGAGAATCTCCAATTTTTCTGGTGACAAAGTTTTCAACAGAAACTGTACAGTCCAGGAAGGAGTGGAATGACATTTTCAAAGTACTCTAAATAAATAAATAAATAAACAAAAAACTGCCATTTGAGAATAATGTAACTAGAAAAATTATCCTTCAAAAACAAAGGAGGGATGAAATATTTCCCAGAAAAACAAAACTAAGAGAATTTACCACAACTAGACCCATCTTACAAGAAATTCTAGAAGGAGTTCTTCAATCTTAAAGGAAAGAAACCATTAACATACAAAAAGAAAACTTTTCAAGGTATAAAAACCTACTGGTAAACTTAAGTACACAAATAAAGCCAGAATACTCTATTACCATAAATGTGGTTTGCAATCTACTTATAACTCTGGTATGAAGCCCAAAAGACAAATCTATTGGAAACAATAAAAGCTACAACAGCCTGTTAAGAGATAGGTAATATGAAAATATGTACATTAAGACAACTAAACATAAAAATGTTGGGATAGATGGAATTAAATTGTGGGGTTTTTTGTTTTGTTTTGCTTTTGTTCCTTTCTTTGTGATCTAAGATAAGTTGTCATCTCTTTAGAATAACTTGTTATATCTACAAGATTTTTTTGTAAGCTTCGTGGTAACCACAGCACAAAAACCTATAATAGATTCACTAAAAAAGCAACAAATTAAAACATACTATGAAAGAAAATCACTTAACCACAAAGGAAGACAGTAAGAAAGGAAGAGAGGAGTCTCAGAGCAACCCAAAAACAGGCAACAAAATGGCTGTAGAGTGTCCTTACCTATCAATAATAACACTGAATGCAAATGGTCTCAATTCTCCAATTAAAAGTCACAGAATGGCTGAATGAATAAAGAAACAGGACCTTCAAGAAACCTACTTCACCTATAAAGACACACATAAACTAAAAGTGAAGGGGTTAAAAAAGATATTGCATGCAACTGGAAGCCAAAGAGTAGCTATACTTATATCAGACAAAACAGATTACAAATCTAAGGTTGTAAAAAGAGATAAAGAAGGTCAGTATATAAGGATAAAGGAGTCAGTTCAGCAAGAGCATATAATTATAAATAGCTGTGCACCCAACACTGGAGCTCCCAAGTATATAAAGCAAACATAAATAGATCTAAAGGAAGAGAGAAACTGCAGTACAATAATAGTATGGGACTTTAACACCCTACTGTCAGTAATGAACAGATAATCTAGACAGAAAATCAACAAAGGAACAGTGGAATTAAACTACACACTAGATCAAATAGGCCTAACTGACATTTACAGAATATTTCAACCAACTACTGCAGAATACACTTTTATTTTCATCAGCACATGAAACATTCTGTAGAATATGCTATATCTTAGGCTACAAAATAAGTCTGAGCAAAATTTAAAAAAATTATATCAAGTATATTTTCTAACCACAATAAAATAGAACTAGAAGTTAATAACAAGAAGAACCTTCATAAAATACATAAACATATGGAAATTAAACCACATGCTCCTGAATGCCCAACAGGTTAGTGTACAAATTAAAAAGAAAATAAATTTCTTGAAACAAATGAAAATGAAAATATAAAATATCAATATTAATAGGATATGGCAAAAGCAGTACTAAGAGGGAAGTTTGCAACAATAAATATCTATATCAAAAAAGTAGAAAGATTTCAGATAAACAACCTAACAATGCACTTCAAGGAACTAGAAAATTAAGAACAGGACAAACTCAAAATTTGTGGAAAGAAAGAAATAATAAAGATCACAGTAGAAATAAATAAAATTGAGAGTAAAAAAATACAGAGGATCAATGAAACAGAAAGTTACTGTTTTAAAAAGATAAATAATCCTTTAGCTAAATTAAGAATAAAGAGAGAAGACCCAAATTAACAAAATCAGATATGGAAAGGGAGACATAACAGCTGAGACCTCAGAAATACAAAGAATCACTAGAGACAATTACAAACAACTATACACCAACAAATTGGAAAACCTAGAGGAAATGGATAAATTTTGGGATAACTAAAATCCACCAAGATTAAATCATGCTGAGATTAAAAACAAACAAACAGTACCCAAGATTGAAGCCGTAATTTAAAAAAAGTCTCCCATCAAAGAAAATCTCAGAACCTGACTTTTAAAAAATTTATATTAATCCTACTCAAACCCATAAGATCAAGTGGAATTCATCCAGGAATTCAAGGATGGTTCAACATATAACAAATCAATAAACAGAAGAAACAAATTAACAGATTCAAGAACATAAACATATAATTTCCATAGATACTGAAAACACATTTGACAAAATTCAGTATCACTTTTTAAGAAAATCCCTTATAAAAATGGGTATAGACTTAGGCAACTAACTTGCACAGGTATCTCCTCCATCTAAAATAAAAGCTGAAATAAAATGGATATAGAGGTAGCATACCTCAAAATAATTAATGCTATATGTGACAAACCTACAACTAACATTATACTGAACAGGGAAAAATTGAAAGCCTTTCCTCTAAGGACTGGAACAGAAAAGGATGGCCCACTTACACTGCTTTTATTTAACACTGAAAGTCCTGGACAGAGCAATTAGGCAAGAAAAAAAAAAAATAAAGGGCATCCAAATAGAAAAGGAAGAAGTCAAATTAGCTTTGTTTACAGACTACATAATCGTCTACCTAGAAAACCATAAAGCCTCCACCAAGAAACTCTTGGAACTGAACAAGTTAAAACAAATTTAGTAAAGTTGTAGAATAAAAAATCAACATACAAAACTAGTGATTTTTATATATGCCAATAGCAAACAATCTGAAAATGAAATCAGGAAAATAATTCAGTTTATAATAGCTACAAAAAAAATAGAAAATACCTAGGAATCAATCTGACCAAAGTAGTCAAAGATCTATACAAAGAAAACTATAAAACTTGGATGAAAGGAATTGAAGAGGACACAATAAAATAGAAGGATATTCCATACTCATGGATTAGAGAATCAATATTATTAAAATGATAATAGTACCCAAAGTAGTCTATAGATTTAATGCAATCCCGGTCAAAATACCAATGACATTCTTCACAGAAATAGAAAATGCAATTCTTAAATTTATATGAAACCATAAAATACCTCAAATAACCTATGCAGTCCTGAGCAAAAAAAGAATATAGCTAGAGGCATGACACTACCGGACTTCAAATTTTACTACAAAGCTATAGTAACCCAAACAGCATGGTACTGGTGTAAAAACAGACACGGAAAACAGTGGAACATAATAGTCCATGTTTACAGAATGGATTATCTGTAAACTCCCATGTTTACAGCAAACACATCTTTGACAAAAGTGCCAAGAACATACATTGGGGAAAGGACAATCCTTTCAATAAATGATTCTGGGTAAATTGGATAACTTTATGAAGAAGTATGAAACTATACTCTTCTCACTATGTACAATAATCAAATGAAAATAGATTGAAGACTTAGATCTAAGACCTGCAGCAATGAAAACACCAGAGGAACCACTGTAGTAACACTCCAGGACACTGGTTAAAAATATATATATTTTTTTGTGTGTATGACCTCAAGAGTACAGGCAACAAAAGCAAAAATAGACAAATGGGATTATATCGAACTGAAAAGCTACTGCACAGCAAAGGAAACAATAAGCAAAGCAAAGAGACAACACTCAGAATGAAAGGAAATATTTGAAAAGCCCCTCATCTGACCAAGGATTAATAACTAGAATATGCAGGGAACTCAAATAACTCAACAGTAAAAACTAATAATAATCCCATTAAAAGTGAGCAAATAATCTAAATAGACATTTCTCAAAAGAATACATACTGAAGATTACAAATCTATTCTCTGTTTTCATGAGATCCACCTTTTTGGAGTGAGGAGGGGGAAGATGAAGGAAGAACCAAAAGAACATAAATGTGTTTATTGCTACTGAAGTGTACACTTAAAAATGGTAAAGATGGTAAATTTTATATGCATCTTTTAACTCAATAAATAAAAGTAAATATTACCATCTTTCATGTTTTTGATACATCTTTACAATTCAGTACTATTTGTCAGTTTAAGTTTCTTATTTGTCCCTAAGGAAACCTATGATAAATGTTGAGAAGATTTTATCACTGCCCTATAGATGAGGAGGCTAAGCTAAGAAAAATTAAGTGATATGTCCAAGGTCACAATCTGTAAGGAGTAAACAGAGGACATGAACACAGAGCTTCTGATTCTAAGACAAGAAATATCAAACTTTAATGTGAATCAGAATCACCTGCAAGGCTTTTTAAAACACAGATTGCTAGGCTCTACTCCAAGTTTCTGGGATTCAGTAGCTCTGAGGTGAGACTTGAGAATTTGCATTTCTAACAGGTTTTCAGGGACTACCCTTTGAAAATTGCAATCCTAGACTAGTACCTTTCCAATTTATATTTTTAATGTCCTTTTTAAAAAACCTCTTTGTGGCTCTGTTGCATTAGTAAGTTTAGTGGGATGTATATTTCAGAAAATCTTGCATTATAAGCTTGAGCTAGATTTACTAACAGTATACTGTCAGTGAGTGAGGGATAAGTTGGCTACTTAGTCTGAATAGTGGGTTGTCTTAGTCTGTTTGTGCTGCTATAGAGGCATATCTGAGATTGGATAATTTACAAAGAAAAAAGGCTTATTTGTTTTATTGTTCTGCAGGCTGTATGAGAAACATGGTGCCAGCATCTGGGTCTGGTGAGGGCCTCAGGAAGTTTCTACTCATGGCAGAAATTGAGTAAGAGCAGAAGGGGAGCTGGCATGCAGAGATCACATAGCAAAAATGCAGAAGCGAGAGGAAGGGGAGGGAGGTTCTGGGCTCTTTTTAACAATCAGTTTTTGCAAGAACTAATAGAGTGAGAACTCAGTTATTACTGCATTCATGTATCTCAGACACCCCCTACCAGGCCCCACCTCCAACACTGGGGATCAAATTTCAACATGAGACTTGGGAGGGTCAAACAAACCTTGTCCAAACCATAGTATGAGTTAAAACCATAAAAATCCTACACACAGTTGAGGTAAAAATGATCAAGAAAGTTAGTCTGCCATCTAAAATGCATCTGCTACCTTTTTTCCTAATCCTTGACTTTTATAATTGCATAGTTTATAGGTACATATTGTATATTTGAACAGCTCTTTGATAATATAACAATTCATAGGCTATCAATCTCCTTCTGTATGTTACATTCTTCTCTCAGAGCAGTATTTCCCTAAATGTGCTCCAATAAAAAACTATATCTGCTGAAATTACTTAAGAATGGATTGTGTAGTCATACTATAGGAGGTCCTATGACATTAAATGGGGTACTTTATCTTCAGGACTTCTCAAAACCTTCAATATATTAATGTTCATTATGACTCTGAAAAAGAAGAAAAGTGATTTCTCTATTTCCAGCTTTATATGGCCTTAGTGATTTCTTTTAAATGAAGGATCTTGAATGAGTAGTATCACATATAGCAATGGGGAAACACGTGCATAAAATTTAAAAAATCCTTTTAGAGAATTAGTAGTTCTTTTAAATGTCTATCTTCATCTGTAAGTCAATTCCCATGTTTATTGAGAATATTCTCTGATTACTCTCTTTTTTTAAAAAAAAAAAAAAAGAGAAAAGGAGAAAAAAAGAATGAAAGAGAGAAAGAAAAAGGACGAGAAAGAGGGAGAGAGATTGGGATTCTTGTTTTATTGCCCAGGCTAGAATGCAGTATAAAAATGGGTATTAAAAACCTCTTTTATGCCAATAATTGTGCTTAACAATG
>CAUYQU010086482.1:0-19191 GCA_963574635.1 Cheracebus regulus
AGAGACCAAGTAAGTGGGTGTTGAAGTCAGATTAGCCCAAAAGTGAATGGCAGAGAGTATCATGATGTCCACGAAGGGTTGCTGGGGTCACCTTGATTACAGCCCAAGCAGAGACAGGGCAAGGAAGGGGATGTGAGCAGAATGTGGGGCCTCAAACAGGGGAGTTGATTCATGCAGCCCAGGAAAGGCTCCCCAAAGCCAGGGTCCACCTCCCTTGCAGGCAGGTCCCTCATGGAGGCAGAGCCAGGCACCTTAGATTTGAGATCAGCTGTGTGACCCTGGGCTGGTTTCCTTCCACACAATGTGAGTGTCAATGGCTGTGTCAAAGACTGTCTGAGGATAGGAGGAAGCAACCTGTTGAGCACCTGTGTACCGAGTGTCGTCACCTCCCAAGGACATCTTTCCTTCCAGAGCTGGCACCTTGGGACGTCCTTGGCCACGAAAGGCAGTGATGATGGTAACAGCAGCAAATCATCATTTATGGCTGATGACGGAGGGCCGGGGGTAGGGCTCCTAGGTCCTTGGTAACAATGAGGGTCTGGGGACTCCTGGGGACAGCTGAGTGAGTCCTGTAGGACTCCTGGGTCCCCAGGGGCCAGGTCTGTCTTCAGTGGCATTGGGCCTAGGTTGGGATGCTAGGGCAGCCACTGGAGCATCAGCAGAACAAACAGCCACAGAGGCAGTGGATCCATTGGAGGTGGCAGGTGTAGGATCATCTGTCCACCAAGTAGAGTCACCAAGCCTGGCTGACCACTGCCCCTACAGACGACGTCCTGTCCCTTGCCTCACACTTTGGCAGGGCAGCAGCTAGCACCTGGGGCCTCACGGCGCATCCCTCTAAGACCTCTGTGTCCTGGTCATTGAATGGGCACTTGAATCACCCAGGGCCACTGGAACAAGGAGGAAGAATCAGGCCTCATGATGTTTTGGGACCGTGTTTAGCACAGGAAAGTGCACAGAATGCGTGCAAGACACAGGGGAACTGTTGGTGTGGGAGCCAATATTTTATTATCCCCAGCCCTAATCTGAGCACTCTCACCAGTGCAATCTGAAAGAAACAGGGGACTTGCAGGAAAGATAGAGCCTGGATTTAACTTAAAGGAACTAAAATGTTGCATGTTCACACTCCTGATAGCCTTCCAAATCAACTCTCAATGCTCCCATCTTCACCACTATCATACAAGGTAACTGAGGCAGTCAGAGATTTACTCACTCAATGCCACTCAGCTGAGTCTGAGTTCACTGCTGATCACATCTGAACAAACTGCTTTTTCTGAGGTTTACCCCGTTTGATCATGCTGCTGCTGATTTTGTGCAGCTCTGGGACAAACTCCACCTGATTGAGCATAAAGCAAATCCAAGGTGACTCAGTCCTGCTGTCATTTCCCATCAATTCCCCACTCTCCTCCTCTGCCCCTCCACAGTCTCCCACACAGGCTGACACCGTATGGTGGCCCGAATGGAGTCTACCGAGTATTTCAGGTGGACTCTATTAGGCCCTTTGGGCCCCTTGAAGGTGGAGGTATTTATGGGATTTGCTTTGACTCAGGAGATGTGAGTGGAAGTGAAGTGTGTCACCTCGAGGCAAAAGAGTTGGAAGCTATTGAGACTGGCCACCCTTTCCTTCAT
The DNA here is from genome assembly GCA_963574635.1 of Cheracebus regulus. Taxonomy (NCBI): domain Eukaryota; kingdom Metazoa; phylum Chordata; class Mammalia; order Primates; family Pitheciidae; genus Cheracebus; species Cheracebus regulus. The sequence continues at coordinate 1,630 of CAUYQU010086482.1, forward strand.
CTCTTAGAGCCATTGATAGTTACCATATAGAGGCTGCTCCTTTATTTTGGTGGCAGATGAGGGGATGTGGAGCACAGGGCCCAGGAGAGCCATGGAGGATGTGCAGCATGAGCAGACAAAGAGCCTTCAGTGTTGCAAATTTCCATTTTGGGGAGCTGTTTATTACCTACAGTGATACCTGGGCCATCCTAGCAGGCACGCACCATCTATGCCATGCTCTGTGAAGCAGACTAGCCTACTATAGAACATAAACTGGTTGTAAGACACATGAGGTTTCAGTTCCAGCTTTGCCTCTTATTAACTGCAACCTCAGGCATTTAACTTTCAGTCTCTGAGCCTCAGTTTCAACACTGTAAAATGGGTTGGTTATACTACTTCTGGCTGTGGAAAGAATGAAATTAAATAAAAATGCATGCAGAGCATTGAGCCTAGGGCCTGGCACACAGAGTGAGTAATTTATGTTAGCCATGGAACTTCGTAATGCATAGTGATTGTCAATATTCAGACAATGCAGCAAAGTATTACTCAAAAAAATGTAAACTTATTTGCATATGTATTCTTTCAATCTTTATTTTTAAACAGATAGGATAAAACTATGAATATTCTTTCATATCCAGTGTTTTTCTCTTAATAGTATATTGTTAAAATTTTTTTATCTTGAGCCTGTCATGATGGATCATGCCTGTATTCCCAGAACTGTGGGATGCCAAGGCGGGTGGATCACAAAATCAGGAGTTTGAGACCAGCCTGGCCAATATGGTGAAACCCCGTCTCTACCAAAAATACAAAAATTAGCCAGGCGTGGTGGCATGCACCTGTAGTCCCAGCTCCTTGGGAGGCTGAGGCAGAAGAATCGCTTGAACCTGGGAGGTGGGGGCTGCAGTGAGCCAAGACTGTGCCACTGCACTCCAGCCTGGGAGACAGAGTGAGACACTCTTTCAAAAAGAAAAGAAAAAAAAAAAAAAAAAATATATATATATATATATATATACATACATACATACACACACACACACACACACACACTCTCAAGAACAAAAGATCATTTATGAAATCATTTTAAATGACAAGATAATGTTTAATTTAATGAATAATTTAATTATTACTATTGGACTTTTTGTAGACTGCACAGAACATTCAAAACAAATGAAGGAGAATAAAAAAGTATTACATGTTGTAAAATAAATGTGATTTTATTATTTTATTCAAAAATATAAAACTATATATGTAATATAAAATGTATTTCTAATTATGAATCATGTTAAAAATAGTTTAGAAGCTGCTGATTTTGATTTGTTTCAAATTTTGCAAAATAATTTTTTTTTTTTAAAGACAGAGTCTCCTACTGTCACCCAGGCTGGAGTGCTGTGACACAATCTCGGCTCACGTCAACCTCTGACTTTCAGGTCCAGGTGATTCTCCTGCCTCAGCCTCCCAGGTAGCTGAGACTACAGCCACGTGCCACCATGCCTGGCTAATTTTGTGTTGTAAGTAGAGACAAGCTTTCTCTATGTTGGTGGCTGGTCTTGAACTCCTGACCTCAGGTGATCCACTCGACTCAGCCTCCCAAAGTGCTGGGATTACAGGCATGAGCCACAACTCCCTGCCTAAATTTTGCAGGATAATAAATAGCCTTTTGAAGTACTGCTGGGAACTTGTCTGGTTGTTTTTCTTTAGGTTAACATGCCAGTGATGATTCTTTCTGAACTTTCTGACCAAGATAGTGGTTTTTATCCAAATCAGTCAACTACTCTACCCCATCCCTAAGCCACCTGCATGGAAGCAAAAAGGAGGAAAAAGCCAGAACTGTGACTGCCCACGCTTCCCCCAGCATGGCCCCCTGTGAGATGTGGGCCAGCCGAGATCTGGGAACTGTTCAAGGTCGCCAGGCCCCGTCCGTCTGCGCTCACTCACCTTCCTCAGGTACTCGCATGATGGGGGATGGCACTAACTTTACGTGCTGCTGCAGCTCCTTGGTGAGCTGGCCCTGGTCATGGGTCAGGACAATAGAGGGCTTCGCCACCTGCAGAATGGAAACAGAAGCTCATGATGAGTGCCAACATATTAGATAATTAAATGTTTAAAAAAGTTTATTGAATGAGTGGAAAAACAAGGTGATGCTTGAGTCTATAGTGGTCAAGAGCATGCGGGCCTCAGAAAAGGTCAGAAGCAAGTTCAAATTCCTGTACTTTGAATTTCTACTTCATGCCATGCAAAATTACTCCCTTCACCTCAGTTTCCTTCCATGTGAAATGGAAACAATTTCATTCCTCATTCAGTTTCTGTCAAGGATTCTAAAACACCCAACTTATTTAAATGTATCATCATTTCTGTCATAACTTGTGGGATCAATTTCACTATTATTGAATATACAGCTCTGTGCCTGAAACCTACAAAAAAGAAAATCTTACATCTAAAAAGTGTCAGTGACTTGTCATTGTTATATTATTAATCATAACCATATTTAATCACACAAGGCCTCATACATGGCAGGTGCTCAAAAAACACTTGTTCAATCAATGCATGTGGGCTCTGAAGCCACACTGTTTAGGTCCTATTCGGCCTCCACCACTTATCAGCTGAGTGATGTGGGCAAGATAATTCATGTCTTTATGTCTCCGTGTCCTTCTCTATAAAAGATATATAATAAGAATCCCCAGCTCCTTAGGTTGTTGCCAGGGGTGAGTGATTTGGCAAATAGGGGCTTGTTAAACATTAGCTGTGATGAACTTCCAAATCGTCCTTTCCAGAGCCACAGATGAGGTCATAGTGCCACCTGGTGACCCTAGAGTGTAAGTACACATGATCGCCAATATGCTCTCTCCCCAACACAGGTCCCAGACTGGGTAGTTACTGCCTGGAGGTTTCTGCTGCATCTGCCTTCTCAGTGCTCACATAAAGACTTTTGTATTTTCCTACTCTCATTCCCGCAGATGGGGTTCAGATTGCCCGACACAGCTGGGTGATCCACACAGGGCAGTGACCACCTGTGCCAGCTCTGTGACATCACTAGTGGACCATTGTTCCTTCCTTCTCATGTTCTGGGGCAGATGCTAGGGCTGGGGTGACCCATGTCCTCAAGTTTGTTGCTTTGGAGGGTCACATTTTCTTTTGGCAAGGAAGGCAAAGGTCACAGGAAGCCAGAGACCCGTGACCTCTCTGTGCTGTGGATTTAAACTGTAAAGACCTGAATACTCTATGCTAAAAGCCCAAGGCTCGGGTGCTCCCCAGGGCTTCCGACCTCACGGCCTCTGCTGAGGGAGGATCAACACTATGTCCTCCCAGAGCTTTGGGAGCTTGTAGCAAGCAGCCTCCCCAGCACGAGATCTTTTGGAAACCTCGAACTGTGTCTAAAACATTCCTGCACAGTAGCAAGCAGCCTCCCCAGCACGAGATCTTTTGGAAACCTCGAACTGTGTCTAAAACATTCCTGCACATTTTGCATCCTATCTCCCATATGTCAGCATGTTTAAGGAAAAAACCCTCAATTTCCTAAATATGCAAGAGAAATGGATATTGTAGGACAATGACTTTTAAAAACATGTCATTTAGGCCAGGAATGGTGGCTCATGCCTGTAATCTCAGCACTTTGAGAGGCTGAGGTGGGCGGATCACCTGAGGTCAGAAGTTAGAGACCAGCCTGACCAACAAGGAGAAACCTCATCTCTACTAAAAATACCAAATTTGCTGAGCGTGGTGGTGCATCCCTGTAATTCCAGCTACTCAAGAGGCTGAGGCAGGAGAATCACGTAAACCTGGGAGGCAGAGGTTGCAGTCAGCCGAGATCACGCCATGGCACTCCAGCCTGGGCAATAAGAGCAAAACTCCATTTCAAAAAACAAACAAAAAAACTTGAGTCTCAGAAGGATGAAGCACTTTGTCCAATATGACTCAGCTAGTAAGTGTTGAGACCTTGCAGCCAATCAAAGCCCATCTCATTCTAAAGGCCATGCTATGTGTTCTCTGGCCCATGGAGAATAATTTTTAACACAATCAATGACATTTCTACACAACAATGTTCTTGTCTCAAGTCCAAGAGTGCCTCCTATACCTTCTATAACACTGGCGTTCTGGTCACTAAAGATGCCATTCTAATGTGTAATCATGTGGCCAATGGAGATATGACCAATGTCATCATGTGTGAACACCCATAACCCTGTACACACTCTTCCTTTGATGAAATTCAAGTACCCTTTTTGATTACTTAGCAAAACTGAGCTTTAAAGAGGTTAAGGTTTCACTGGGTGTGGTGGCTCACGCCTGTAATCCCAGCACTTTGGGAGGCTGAGGTGGGTAGATCACGAAGTTAAGAGATTGAGACTATCCTGGCCAACATGGTGAAACCCCATCTCTACTAGAAATACAAAAATTAGCTGTGCGTGGTGGCGCTTGCCTGTGGTCCTAACTACTCGGGAGGCTGAGGAAGGAGAATTGCTTGAACCAGGGATGCAGAGGTTGCAGTGAGCTGAGGTCATGCCACTGCACTCCAGACTAGAGACAGAGCAAGACTGTGCATATATATAAAGGGTTAAGGTTTTTATATCCATGGAACTTTCTGTATTGCTTTTGAAATCTCTGGTTAAATGAATATTCTTCTAATAGTGACCTGTGATTTTGTTTTGATCAAGTGTTTTCAAACTTGACATCTTTGACGGGTTTCTCCAGCATCAAAATCCTAAATCAAGTTTTTTTGGCTTAAAATTAACTTGGGATTTTTCAGCTGGGTCCCTCAGGGAGTCTAAAGAATGTCTCTCATCTTGTAAAGATATTAAATGATTCAGTTTACTTGATAGATTGTATGGGCGGGCATTGTCAAATGTGGTGATACTGCGTGGGAGGGCATTGTCAAATGAGGTGACATTAGATTTTATCTCAGTTATATTTATGGGTATGTTGTTGATATACATGTTCCAAAAATTATATACATTTATAGAAATTGAATATGTTATGATTTGTAATTTTGATTGTTATGCTAAATATCTGCTAAAGTTATATTTGTATAAACATGTTATTGATGTCTGGGCATGATCACTCTCGCCTGTAATCCCAGCATGTTGGGAGATGGAGACAGGTGGATCAACTGAGTTCAGGAGTTCAAGACCAGCCTGACCAACATGGTGAAACCCCGTCTCTACTAACAATACAAAAATTAGCTGGGCATGGTGTCAGGCACCTGTAATCCCAGCTACTCGGGAAGTTGAAACAGGAGAATCACTTGATCCCAAGAGGCAGAGGTTGCAGTGGTCTGAGATCACGCCCATTGCACTCCAGCCTGGACAACAAGAGTGAAACTCCATCACAAAAAGAAAAAAAGTATAAAAATTAGCCTGGTATGGTGGCATATGTATGCAGTCCCAGCTACTCAGGAGGCTGAGACAGGAGAATTTCTTGAACCCAGGAGGTGGAGGTTGCAGTAAGCTGAGATGGTGCCATTGTACCCCAGCCTGGGCAACAGAGCAAGCCTCCATCTCAAAATGGAACAACAAAAAAAAGTTATTAATATATTCAGAGGATTATATGAAATTTATAAAAGTCTGGTGGTCCTGATGTGATGCTGTCAGTCAGGATTCTGGTTACTCTCTTAAAATGCTGCACATGAGACTACTAACTAAATTTCCTTGTGGATTGGAAATGTTCAACAGATTTTCATCATAACTATTGATTCCATCATCCACATTTACTGTTGTGAATTCTTCTCTAAAAATATTTGTAATCAGCAACAGTCCAAATTCAAATTTTCTTTTTCTTTTATTTTTTTAATATGGAATCTCGCTCTGTCACCCATGCTGGAATGCAGTGGCACCATCTCTGCTCACCACAACCTCTGTCTCCCGGGTTCAAGCGATTTTCCTGCCTCAGCCTCCCAAGTAGCTGGGACTACAGGCACCAGCCACCACTCCCAGCTGATTGGTGGCAGTTGAGACAGGGTTTCACCATGTTGACCAAGCTGGTCTCCAACTCCTGACCTCGTGATCCGCCGCCCACCTCAGGCTCCCAAAGCACTGGGATTACAGCCATGAGTCACCGTGTCTAGCCTCCAAATTTGCTTTTCATGGAAAAACTCTACCAAGTCCTCTTGAACACAGGTTTCTGATAACTCACAACAATGAACTACACAGGCTTCACCACTATGCGATATAGGCATGTCAGAAACTCACACGTACACCCGCTCAATACATTAAAAATAAATCAAAGGCCTGGGTCCAGTGGCTCATGCCTGTAATCCCAGCACTTTGGGAGGCCAAGGCGAGCAGATCACTTGTGGTCAGGAGTTCGAGACAAGCCTGGCCAACACAGTGAAAACTCAACTCTACTAAAAATACAAAAATTAGCCAGGCATGGTGGTGCATGCCTGTAATCCCAGCTACTAGGGAGGCTGAGGCAGGAGTATTGCTTGAACCTGGAAGCCAGAGGTTGCAGTGAGCCAAAATTGTGCCACTGCACTCCAGCCTGGGCGACAAAGTGAGATACTATCTCAAAAATAAAAATAAAAATAAACTAGAAAACAATTTCTAGAACTCTAATAAGGAAACTTACGTGTTCAAAAAACTGCTAAGTGAGATGAAGCAAAACAAAAAATCCATAAAATTAAGATAATGTCTTTATAACTATAACTTGTAGTTAAAACATTGTTGATTTATTACTTTTTTTTTTGAACAAGAGTCACTCTGTAGCCTAGGCTGGAGTGAGTGGCGCCATCTCGGCTCACGGCAACCTCCACCTCCTGAGGTCAAGTGATTCTCCTGCCTCTACCTTTCAAGTAGCTGGGACTGCAGGCGCTCGCCACCACGCCCAGCTAATTTTTGTATTTTTAGTAGAGATGGGGTTTCATCTTGTTGCCAGGCTGGTCACAAGCTCCTGATTTCATTCTTCCTTCCCCATGCCTGGGACTACCATAGTGCCGGATCACAGGCATGAGCCGCTGCGCCCCGCCCTTTACTTGTTTTGTTTTCTAGATTTAAGAAAGGTCTTTTTTTCATAAGTTATCTATAATTTAAACCGATTCATAAAGCACGCTTTTGTGAACAGAGGTGGGTGGAAGCATTTGTTTTTCTTCCCTACTTGATCCCTCCAAAGTTTGGAACCTATTCATAAATATTCTTATTTTCTGTTCATACGTTCTCATTATCAGCAGGCGATAATCAGAGAGTGATTCTATTATCAACCTTTGACAGAAGCATCCTATTTAAGAACATGCAGAAAATGCCTGGTCCGGAGTTTGCAGACTCACAGTGAGGAAAAGTGTCCCTCCCTGCAGGCCGGAGAGCCTTAGTGCTTTCCAGGGAGCAACATGGCAGGGAGGGTCCCGGCAGGTGCTCGTGGGCCGGAACCAGTGGGCGTAGCCCCGGGGCGACCCTCCTGCCGGCGGGGACCTTTTGCTTCCCGGCGTCTTTCTCCTCCGCCCTGCCGGCTACTGGGGGAGCGGCGGCTGCCCAGTGCCTGGAGGTCGCTCCATCGCCTCCTCCCACTGCGGAAAGAGAGAAGCGGTGGAGGCCGGAGTGGGGTGGGCGGCCTGAGGCGAGAGCCCGGCTGGACACCGCGGGGAATATGGCGACCTGGGCAGCAGAGGCCTTGGCGGCTGCACCGCTAACTTCCTGGAGGAGCAAAGGCGCCTCGCGAGAAGATGCAGCCAAGTGGAACCCCGGCCCCGCCGCCCCGGGAGGGGGCAGCAGTGAAACATCCAGGAAGCCCCAGGCAGGGCGCTGGGCACCAAGCGCCACAGCAACCTCCAGGCGGCGCCACAGCAACCTCCAGGCGGCGCCACAGCAACCTCCAGGCGGCGCCCACACCAGCCTCCAGGGGGCGCTGCACCAACCTCCAGCTGGCACCCACAGTGGCCTACAAGGCTGCACCTGCCAGCACCACACTGGGGCTGGAACTGTGCTGTCGCCCACCACACTGACCCAGGCAGCCCAGGCCCGCAGCAGCCGGAGGACAAGCCCACGCCCACTGCCCCCGGGTGACCAGGAGGAGCAGGATGGCACTCTAGAGCAAGTTTCCTGCCTCAGTCTCCTGAGTAGCTGGGATTACAGGCACACCTCACCACACCCAGCTAATTTTTGTATTTTTAGTAGAGACAGAGTTTCACCGTGTTAGCCAGGCTGGTCTTGAACTCCTGGCCTCAAATGATCCTCCAGCCTCGGCCTCCCAAAGTGCTGGGATTACAGGCATGAGCCACAGCACCCGGCACAACCCCCATTCTCAATAGCTTACAACAACAAAGGTTGATTTCTGTCCCACACGACACATCCACAGCAGCCTAACAGATTCGTCTGCATTAGAAATATCAAGAGTCCAGTGGCAAAAAGAAACGAAACGCCCAGCCACTTGCTGACTCTGAAAGTTTCTGGTAAAAAGTGACAGAGGTGGCCGGGCATGGTGGTTCACACCTGTAATCCCAGCACTTTGGGAGGCTGAGGCCTGCGGATCACCTGAGGTCAGGAGTTTGAGACCAGCCTGGCCAACATGGTGAAACCCCATCTCTACTAAAAATACAAGAATTAGCGGGGTGTGGTGGCGCGCACCTGTAATCCCAGCTACTAGGGAGGCTGAGGCAGAAGAATCACTTGAACCTGGGAGGCGGAGGTTGTGGTGAGCTGACATATGCCACTGCACTCCAGCCTCGGTGACAGAGTGAGACTTTCTCTCAAAAAAAAAAAAAAGTGATGCAGATTCCTCCTAGCTACATGTCACTGATCTAAGCAAGACATCAGCAAACATTGTAAACGCCAGTAAAAGCCAGACAGCTGAAAGTTTTTGTTTCCTTTTGCTTTTTTTCTTTTTCCTACCAAGATTCACTCTCCACTTTTCTTCTCTTTTTCAATAACCAGTCGATGGTTTCACTTTCTTTACTATAAGAAAATGCTGGCTGGTCTCAGTGACTCGTGCCTGTAATCTCAGCACTTTGGGAAGCCGAAGCGGGTGGATCACTTCAGGTCAGGAGTTCAAGACCAGCCTGACCAACATGGTGAAACCCCGTGTCTAGTTTAAAAAAAAAAACAAAATTAGCCAGGTGAGGTGGTGCACGCCTGTAATCTCAGCTACTCGGGAGGCTAAGGCAGGAAAATTGCTTGAATCTGGGAGGCGAAGGTTGCGGTGAGCTGACATCTCACCTTTGCACTTCAGACTGGGCAACAGAAGCAAAACTCTGTCTTAAAAAAAAAAAAGGAAAAGAAGAAAATGCTTTCTTCCTTCTGATAGACGCCAGAAGAAAATGTCATTTATTTTCCTGATAGGAGATTCATGCCCAGATTGTCCACCAGGTGGAGTCCTGCACCAGCTCTCTCTGACATCCAGTGTTCAGGAATTTCCTCTTGCACACTGGCTCTTTCACGTCTCTTGGACTTTGCCTACGGAGGTCTCTCTGCCTAATATGCCTTCTCTCCACGTCTCACTATTATCCTCCTGCTTTATTTATTTATTTGTATAATTGTTTGAGAAAGTGTCTGACTTTGTCACCCAGGCTGGAGTGCAGTGGCGCGGTCAATTTGAGTGAGTCTCAAATTCCCCGGCTCAAGCAATCCTCCCATCTCAGCCTCCCAAGCAGGTAGGCATCGCCACACCTGGCTACGTTTTAAATTTGTGTGTGTGTGTGTGTGTGTGTGTGTGTGTGTGTGTGTGTGTGTGTGTGTGGTAGAGACAGGGTGTCCCAATGTTGCCCAGGCTGGTCTCAAACTCCTGGGCTACAGCAACCCTCCCACCTAAGTAAGCCTCCCAAAGTGCTGGGATTACAGGTGTGAGCCACCTCGCCAGCCTGCCATAAATCTTTATGGGACATGTAGGGACTGATGGCTTTTCTTCCATAGCTGCTTCATGCTACCTATCAGGGATCATGGAACTCTCACCCTGCTCTGTCTAGTGGAGGCGGGTGGCTGCTTGATCTTGATGGCTAGGGGTGATGTCTTCACCTGGCACTGGCTGGATTTCTTGTCACATGATCATCTGAAGCTTGATAGTCTCTAGGTGAGAGGAAATGAATTTGATTAAAATATTTAATGGAAATTTCAGGGGTGGATACTTCTGCTGTAAGATTTTTTTTTTTTTTTAATTCAGATGGAGTTTCACTCTTGTTGCCCAAGCTGGAGTGCAATGGGGTGATCTCGCCTTACTGCAACCTCTGCCTCCCGGGTTCAAGCGATTCTCCTGCCTCAGACTCCTGAGTAAGCTGAAACTACAGGTGTGCACCATGACACCTGGCTAATTTTTTTTTGCTTTGTTTTGTTTTTTTGTTTTTCGAGACAGTGTCTCCCTCTGTCGCCCAGGCTGGAGTGCAGTGGCACTATCTCTGCTCACTGCAACCTCCACCTCCGGGGTTCAAGCAATTCTTCTGCCTCAGCCTCCCAAGTAGCTGGGACTACGGGCTTGCACCACCATGCCAGCTAATTTTTTAATTTTTAGTAGAGATGGCGTTTCACCATATCGGCCAGGCCAGTGTGAGCCATCACACCCGGCCTAATTTTTTGTATTTTTAGCAGAAACTAGGTTTCCCCCATGTTGGCTAGGCTGGTCTCGAACTCCTGACCTCAGGTGATCCACCCATTTAGGCCTCCCAAAGTATTGGGATTACAGGTGTGAGTCACCGCACCTGGCCCCACTTCTTTTTTTTTTTTTTTTTTGAGACGGAGTCTTACTGTGTCTCCCAGACTGGATTGCAGTGGCAAAATCTCCGCTCACTTCAACCTCCCCCTCCCAGGTTCAAGCGATTCTCCAGCCTCAGCCTCCTGAGTAGCTGGGATTACAGGAGTGTGCCACCACACCAGGCTAAGTTTTGTATTTTTGATAGAAATGGGGGTTTCGCCATGTTGACCAGGCTGGTCTCAGACTCCTAACCTCAGGTGATCCACCGGTACTGGCCTCCCAAAGTACTGGAATTACACACGTGGGCCCACCCCACCCCCACCCAGGTAAATTTCTTGATTACACAGAATGTATGGTGATACTGGTGGACTTAAGGGCATGGAATTATGTATCAGGAATAAAATGTTCATTATGTGGGTTTTCTGCGGCCCTGACTGACATAGTAGCATTCAGGGTAGACTGAGTTGGAAAAATGTGGGGTTGGTCTCCTACTTATTTGTTTTTTTCTAATTTTCATTTGTTTGCTGTTTATTATCCTCTGGGTTTGCTTGTGTGTGCATACATATAAAACCATGATTTTTTTTTTTTTTAGTTTCTAGTGGAGGGCTTTTATTTGGTTCTGTGAATAGTTATTTTGTTTCCTATGTGTTTCTAGCAAGTCATTATTTGTTCTATTTATCTAGAGTTCCTAGGCTACCTTTGTCCGGCCTGCAGGAGTTAATGGAGCATACCAGCTTTTTATTTTTTATTTTTATTTTACTTTTTGTTTTTGAGACAGAGTCTCTCTCTGTCACCCAGGCTGGAGTACTAGGCATGATCTCAGGTCACTGCAACCTCCGCCTCAGAGGTTCAAGCTATTCTCCTGCCTCAGCCTCCAGAATAGGCGCTCACCACCACACCCGGCTAATTTTCTGGTTTGTTTGTTTGTTTTGAGATGCAGTTTCCCTCTTGTTGCGCGGGCTGGAGTGCAATGTTGCAATCTCGGCTCACTGCAACCTCTGCCTCCTTGTTTCAAGTGATTCTCCGTCCTCAGCTTCCCAAATAGCTGGGATTACAGGCATGCACCACCATGCCTGGCTAATTTTTTTTATTTTTAGTGGAGATGGGGTTTCTCCATGATGGTCAGGCTGCTCTTGAACTCCTGACCTCTAGTGATCCGCTTGCCTCAGCCTCTCAAAATGCTGCATTACAGGCATGAGCCACCACACCCGGACGATTTTTGTATTTTTAGTAAAAACAGGGTTTCACCGTGTTGGCCAGTTGGTCTCAAGCTCCTGACCTCTGGTGTTCTGCCCACCTCAGCCTCCCAAAATGCTGGGATTATTGTGCTGGGCCAATTTGTGTATTTTTAGTAGCAATGGGGTTTCACCATGTTGGCCTCCTGGTCTGGAACTCCTGACCTCAGCTGATCCACCTGCCTTGGCCTCCCAAAGTGCTGCGATTACAGGCATGAGTCACCGTGCCTGGCCAGGAATGTAAATTTTTGTAAACCTTTAACATACTTACTAGGCTTTCCAAAATCAAATTTCAGCTTTAAAATTGTCTTTTCTGACTTCAAATTTTGGGATGCTATAGAGGACTTCTGAAACATCCAAAAGAGAGGTAAATTGAATTATTTGACATGTTTAGTTACATGGTAAGCCTTGTCAAAATAAAAAATGTTTCCTTTGGGAGGTCGAAGTGAGTGGATAACCTGAGGTCAGGAGTTCGAGACCAGCCTGGCGAACACGGTGAAACCCCATCTCTACTAAAAATTCAAAAATTAGCCAGGCCTGGTAATGAGTGCCTGCAATCCCAGATACTCAGGAGGCTGAGGCAGAGAGAATTGCTTGAACCCCAGAGACAGAGGTTGCAGTGAGCCGAGACTATACCACTGCACTCCAACCTGGGAGACAGAGTGAGACCCCATCTCAAAAATAATAATAATAATAATTAATACTGATGATGTCTCATTATCTTCAGGTTATATTTTAGTGAATGATATTAATACATGGTTTTAAATTGTATGGGACTTCTAAAATTCTAATATGTCTGCATATGCTATCAATCATAATTATGGTTGTTATGTTATGATAAATAACAGAAATAACCAAATTTTTTTGTATCAAATTGCTAACCTGGGCCAGGCACGGTGGCTCATGCCTGTAATCCCTGCACTTTGGGAGGCCAAGGTGAGCAGATCACGTGAGTTCAGGAGCTTGCAACCAGCCTGGCAAACATGGTAAAACCCCATCTCTACCAAAAACACAGAAATTAGCCAGACCTGGTGGGGCACCCCTGTAGTCCCAGCTATTCAGCAGGCTGAGATGGGAGAATCTCTTGAACCAGGGAGGCGGAAGTTGCAGTGAGCCAAGATTGCACCACTACACTCCAGCCTGGGTGACAGCGTGAGACTCCATCTCAATAAATAAATAAATAAAACTGCTAACCCAAGTAGAACAAAAAAATACTTTGCCAAATTTTCATGATAAACCAGTTGATACTAAACTTGTTTAGATATACAATTTGATTTTTTGTTTTTGTTTTTGAAACAGGGTCTCACTGTGTCGCCTAGGCTGGAGTGCAGTGGAGCAATCTCCACTCACTGCAACCTCCTCCTCCCGGGTTCAAGTTTCTCCCACCTCAGCCTCCCAGATAGCTGGAATTACAGGCCTACCCCACCAAGGCCAGCTAATTTTTTGTGGATGTGCCCATGCTAGATATACAATTTGAATGAAATCCAAGGTCTAAGTCAATTTACCTATGATAACCCATTAGTTATCAGTGCTATGCACCTAAATTGGAGACATAACCGGTCTTCAAGAGCACAGAAATCCTAAGTTAAGCATGGACTCATGGAGAACCAGGATGGCCGCCTTGTTCTTCCTGAGTCCTTAAAGCATTTGCTATTAAAGTTTCTGCGTTCCATTATGAGTCATGGAAAAGATGAAATGATCCAAATTAAATATGTATTGGTATGGTGACTTCTAAATTGCAAAAATAGTTTATAACCAATATTTGTTTTGTCAAATCCATGTTCCTGGGAAGACAATCAAGGCTTCAAGTGCATTTGACTACCTCATGGGCCATTTACACCTTGCAATTGTCATTTTCAATGCATGTTTTCTGGTTGCTTTCCCATGCAAGAAGGCTGATATTATAACAGTAGATTATTATGCTACAGTGTATTTTCACCAGGTAAAGAAAGCTTTTTAATGGCTCACTGACTGAGGACAATCAACCCATTCACAATCTAGAACCTGAAGACTGGATCTTCTGAGAACATCAGAGACAGACGGTCCTTGACATCCATACTACAGCAAAACTTCAGGACCTTGAACTTTGGGTTCATAGTCTCACAACAGAGAAGTTTCTCCCCAGAAGAAGATGGCATCCTTGATGTGAACAGCTGTCCCAAGATTATGGATCAAGACTTCTCTTTTTTTTTTTGAGACAGTTTCTTGGTCTGGTTGCCTAGGCTCAAGTACAGTAGTGCAATCTCAGCTCACTGCAACCTCTGCCTCCCGGGTGCGAGCAATTCTTCTGGCTCAGTCTCACGAGTAGCTGGGATAACAGGCATCCACCACTACGTCTGAATATTTTTTTTGTATTTTTAATGAAAACAAGGTTTCACCATGCTGGCCAGGCTGGTCTCAAACTCCTAACCTCAGGTGATCTGCACACTTCAGCTTCTCAAAGTGCTGGGATTACAGGCCTTGAGACAGAGTTTTATTCTGTCACCCAGGCTGGAGTGCAGCAGTGCAATCTCCAGTGCAGGGGCACTGTATGCTTCAGGGAACCTCGAATGGGGGTCAGGCCCCCTAGAGAACCTCATCCCAGGACAGTTGGGGAACTCCCCATCACTGGTGGTCAGGGCATTCTGAGTTGGAGAAACTGCTTTGGGGCTTTGGCAGGTGTTCATTTTGTCCATCCCCTACCTCCCCACCTAACCCCGTCCCTAAGTCACTCAGAAAAGTGCCCCTGCTGCCCTGGGCGGGTGTGTTTCAATGTCTCATGTCCCTGCTTCTCCTTCCTTCCCATGAAATCAGGTATTCGGAGTCAGTGCACTTCTCAGAAGGTTTGTTTCTTTCTGTGCAAACATGTAGAGTGATGCACGGCCTCAATTTTCTACAAGAAAAAGGGTACAACTTAGCACAGCTGAGAGTCGTCTAACCACCACCACAACCAGTACACAAACTAATTTCATCCCCCCAAAAAGTTTCCTCTCGCTACCATTTTGTGGTCGTCCCCTCCCCTGCTCCTGGCCCCTGGCAACCACTGGTCTGTTTTCTATCCCTAGGGTTTTAGCTCTGCCCAAGTGTCAGATGAATGGATTCCTGTAGATGTGAACTTTTGGGTCTGGCTTTTTTTGCCCAACACAAAGTATTTGAGATTCATCCAAGTTGCTGCTTATATCAGTAGTCCACACCTTATCATTGCTGAGTAGTAGTTTATGGTGTGGATGTACCATAGCTTATTAAGTTCCTCTGTTAAATTGGGTTGTCTCCAATTTGGGGTGACGATGAATAGACTGCTCTAAACATCTATGTACAGGTTTTTGTGTGAATGTAAGTCTTCTTTTCTTTTTGACACAGGGGCTAGCTATGTTGCACATAGCAGTAGTGTGATCATAGCTCACTGCAGCCTTGACCTCAGGGGTTAAGTGATCCTCCCACCTAGACCTCCCAATGTGTTAGGACTGCAGGTGTGAGATGCCATACCCAGCCTTGAATCTAAGTTTTTATTTCCCTATGTTAGACACCCAGGAGTGGGAATGCTGCGTTGTATGTGAGCAGATGTGGTTCTGCACTGTTTGACCCGGGTAAGTTAAACCTCTGTGGATCTCAATCTCCCACTTCTGTAAAATGGGTATAAGAACAGTGCCAACTCCATTGGGTTACTGTGAGGATGAAATGGAACTCATAAGGCACAGAGTAAGTGCTCAATAAATGTTGCCTTTTGCTTTTGGGTTGGATTTTGTTTCATCCATATCATTGGCCATGTTTTCACCTGCAGCAGGGGGACCATCGGCCAGTGCTGTTGCAGGACATGGGGTGTGAGGATTTCCTTGAACCCCCTTTCTAGGGCCAGAGATTGGACTCTTGGGGAATTCATGATCAAGTCTGGTAGTAGACAGAGGTCCTCTGTGTAGAAAAAAGCATGAATTAGGATGTTCCAGTCCCTTTATTCCACAGAAGGGGAAGGTGAGGCTCAAAAAGGGACAGAGTCTTGCCCAAAGCCACTGAGCCAGGCAGTGGCAGAGAAACTGTTGGTTCCAGAGCTCCTGCCTTGCCAGCCCCATGTACCTCCACCTTGATTCCAGTGGCCAGTGTTTGTTGGATGACTGAATGAATGAGTGAGAACACATTCCTAACACATTAGGAACACAAGCTCTGGAGCCAGCCTGCCAGAATTTCACATCAGGTTCTTCCTTGCACAAGCTGTGTGATTTTGAGCACATTCTTTGACCTCTCTGAACCTCAGTTTCTTCATCTGTAAAATGGGTACAATCATTATGTCTATTGTATAGGGTGATCAAGAGGCTTAAATGAGGTAATGTGTGCAAAGACTTACAACAGTGCCAGACACACAGTATGTGCTGAATTAAAGCTAACTTTGGCCAGGTGCAGTAATTCAAACTTGTAATCCCAGTGCTTTGGGAGAACAAGGAGGGAGGACTGCTTGAGCCCCAGACTTTGAGACCAGCCTGGGCAGCATAGTGATGACCCCATGTTTACAAATAATTTAAAAATTAACCAGGTGTGGTGGTGTGCACCTGTGGTCCCTGCTACTCAGGAGGCTGAGGCAGGAGGATGACCTGAGCCCAGGAGGTTGAGACTACAGTGAGCTATGATCATGTCACTGCACTCCAGTTTGGGCAACAGAGTGAGACTGTCTTAAAACAAAGCAAGGTAACTTTTTAAATGAAATTAATGACAAGAACATGGTGGCGGTGGGGTAGTAGGGGGGCTGCAAACAGATGTTTTTGCAGAGAGTTCATTGTCCTGCCAGTGATGGAGCAGTTCTCCTTCTTGGTTTATTGAAAAGTTGAGGAAAATGTGGACGATTCATGTCCAGGGACCTGTGGCCAGCAGAAAAAAGCACCTACCTTTCCCTACTCAGAAGTGCACTAATACAGAAGCCACAAGCCACATGGGCTGACTGAGCACTTGAATGGTGGCTTACTAGAGTTCAGATGAGCTGTCAGTGTCAGTTATACAATGGATTTCAAAGATGAGGCATGAGCAAAGGTCCTGAGTCAGGAGGGTATCTGCATGTCTAGGGACCGCAGGGCAGCGAGTAGGAGATGAAGGCAGTGATGTGATCTTGTAGCATCTGTTTCTGTGTCTGTCTCTCCACTTGACTGTTGCTTCCTTTGGGCAGGGGCTGCATCAGCCTTGTACATCTCCATAGCCCCAAAGGCTGGCACGGTATCTAGCATATAGTAGAGATGGAGTTTCACCATCTTGGCCAGGCTAGTCTTGAACTCCTGACCTCATGATCCACCCACCTTGCCTCCAAAAGTGCTGGGATTACAGGCGTGAGCCACCATGCCCCGCCCCAAACTTTCTTCTTTTTCTTATAGTTCTGTCATTATTTATTAAATGATTCCTTTCCCATGGAATGATCTTGCCCTTGTTGAAAAGCCACTGGGGGCCAGGCGCAGTGGCTCATGCCTGTAATCCCACACTTTGGGAGGCCAAGGCGGGCAGATCACCTGGGGTCAGGTGTTCGAGACCAGCCTGGCCAACATGGTGAAACCCTGTCTCTACTAAAAATACAAAAATTAGCCGGGTGTGGTGGTGCATGCCTGTAGTCCCAGCTACTCAGGAGGCTGAACTTGGGAGACAGAAGTTGCAGTGAGCTGAGATCACACCCCTGTGCTCCAACCTGGGTGACAGAACAAGACTAGATCTCAAAAAAAAAAAAAAAAAAAAACAGGGCGGAAACAGGGAGGGGGGGAGGGCGGGCAGGGGGGGCGGGGGGGGGGGGCGGCGAGGTTAA
>CAUYQU010086483.1:0-20822 GCA_963574635.1 Cheracebus regulus
GTGCTATGATTACAGGCGTGAGCCACTGTGCCTGGCCTCAACTAACAGTTGTTAAACATTCAAGCATGCGGAGAAATGCCAGATAAAGGTGAAGGGGAGGAAGGCAACAAATCACACTGCCACATATGTACCTATGCAACAATATTACATGTTCTTCACATGTACCCCAAAACCTAAAATGCAATAAAAAATAAAAATTAAAAAAAAAGAAAATATACCAATCTAAAGCTTTTAATTTGTATTGGATATATATGAAAGATTTAGTGATAAATAGATATATATATGTGTATATATATAGAGAGAGATATTTTTTTGAGACGGAGTCTTGCTCTGTTGCCGAATCTTGAGTGCAATGGTGTAATCTCGGCTCACTGCAACATCTGCCTCCCAGGTTCAAGCAATGCTCTGCCTCAGCCTCCCGAGTAGCTGGAGTTACAGGCACCTGCCACCAAGCCTGGATAATTCTGTATTTTTAGTAGAGATGGAGTTTCACCATCTTGGCCAGGCTGGTCTTGAACTCCTGACCTCGTGATCCACCCACTTCAGCCTCCCAAAGTGCTGGGATTACAGGCATTAGCCACCACATCCAGCCTTGTATTAGATATATTTTTTATAAAACAAATTACAGGCTTACTATGGAAAAACACATTAAATTTACAAGATATTCACAATCAATTTATTTCTCTCCTTCTCCTTGGCATACAGTAGTCTATTTTCTACCATTCGAATAAAACAAAAATAGCAATAATACTCCCAACTGAAATACTTACCAACAAAGTAAAGTATGTTTAAAGTCTTTTTCTTCTCTTGAAACATTTTAATATGTCTAAAAAAAAAATCACCTCACTACTAGAAGTCAATGTCTTTAATCCTATTTGTAATAATCAAGTGTTATAAAAATCTATGACTATAAGAGATTAAGAGGACCAAGAAAGAGCTGTGAGACATCAGTTTAATTTCATCTTACCGGCTTGCATAATATTTAACTTGATTAGCTCTACCAAAGTAGCTGAAGCTTCAATAACCACAAATTTTCCTATTGTCACTAAGTATTACTCATCAAAAATGGAATACAGGATCTATTAATTACGATTTAAAGCTAAAATCTGATCCTGCCATTCAAATTTCTTTTGAATTTCAGAAGCAAGAAAGCTAAATATTACCAGTCTGAATTCCTCTAAAATGCACCTTTCCCCAAAAGCATATTTCTTTAAAAAAATTTTGTGGGTACGTAGTAGGTGTATGTATTTATGGGTATATGAGATACTTTGATATAGGCATTTATTGCGTAATAATCACATCATGGTAAATGGGGTGTCCATGCTCTCAAGAATTTATCCTTTGTGTTACAAACCATCCAATTATACTTTTAATTATTTTAAAATACACTACTATGTTATGATTATTTTGGGACAGGGTCTGGCTCTGTCACCCAGTACAGTGGCACATCTTGGATCATTGCAGCCTAGACCTCCCACACTCACGTGATCCTCCCATCTCAGCCTCCCTAGTAGCTGGGACTATAGGCACACATCACCATGTTCTGCTAATTTTTTTTTTTTTTGGTAGTGACAAAGTTTTGCCATGTTGCCCAGGCTGTCTCAAACTCCTAGGCTCAAGCAATCCATCCACTTTGGCCTCCCAAAGTGCTAGGATTACAGGTGTGAGCCACTGCAACTGGCCTCATTCTTTTTTCAATTTAAATTTTTGTGGGTACATAGTAGGTGTATGATATTTATGAAGCACGAGATGTTTTGATACAAGCACAAAATGTGTACTCATCACATCATGTAAAACAAGATATCCATCTCCTCAAGGATTTATCCTTTATATTACAAGCAATCCAATTTATAACTCTTAATTTTTTAAAATCTATGATTAAATTATTATTGGCTATAGTCATTCTGTTGTGCTATCAAATAGTAGGTCTTATTCATTCTATTTTTTTTTTTTGTACTCATAAAGAATCCCCACCTCCCCCTACAATCCCCAGCTTCTGGTAGTCATCATTCTACTTTCCATCTCCATGAGTTCAAGTGTTTCTATTTTTAGCTCCTACAAATAAGTGAGAACAAGTGATGTTTGTCTTTCTGTGCTTGGCTTACTTCACTTAGCATAACAACCTCCAGTTCCATTCATGTTGTTGCAAATGACAGGATCTCATTCTTTTTTATGGCTGAATAGTACTCCCAAAACTTATCTGTGTCTTTGTTCTAACGATTAGGGTTTATGAATAAAAATTCTTCATACTTTCAGCTTTTCTAATCATCTACCAGTCTTCAGCTGTTAGTAAAATGAAACGAATTCTTAGTTAAGGTATACATTTCCAACTCCCGCTTTAAATTAAGAGATCTGGAACATTTTTGGAAATATAACTGGCAGACAATTACTGAAGAAGACAGTCAACAGAGAAGCAAGCATTTTTAATCCTTAAATGTCATCTGCTCCATTATCAGTCCACCGACTTCCTGGATAGGGCGAAAACCTATCATTGTCCCCTTTCCTTAGTTTTTAATTTTTTGGTGGTGTCTCCATTTATTTGTTTTGAAACTACTACTAAGCCTATTTCTCTGTAATCAGATATTTTCTAGAGAACTGCAGGGTTTTCTGCACATGTGACGCTTTCACACGTCAATTCTAAAAGCAGTTTTTTAAACATTTACCTAACATCTTCTATATGCCAGGTACTGCATTAGGCACTTTACAGCCCTCATCTCATTTAATTAACACAACAGTCAAACAAATCAGTGTTTTTTCCATTCTGATGAGGAAAATGAGACTCGGAGTAACTTGTTAAAGGTCATTGGGGGTGGATTAAAGCATAACCTCTTCTTTAAAAGACTTTTTTGGAAAACTGAGGAGGGAGATCTACCTGCCATCCTAGCATTATGATGATCATTTTCTATTATGGTTCAGTATGCACTGTGTGTTGATCACTTTCCATATTTCATATTATTTCTCTATTATTAGATTCCCAGAAGTAAAGGAATATGAATAATTTTATCAAAGACCACGATCTTTCATTTTTATCATGCTGCCTCTCTAAGATAACACCAGATACGAGGAAGAACAACTTCCCTTCCACAACAGAGGGAAAGGATTCACCACACAAATAAAACCAGTCACCGGGTGCGGTGGCTCACGACTGTAATCCCAGCACTTTGAGAGGCCAAAGTGGGTGGATCACAAGGTCAGGAGTTCGAGACCAGCCTGACCAACATGGTGAAACACCATCTCTACTAAAAATACAAAAATTAGCCAGGCATGGTGGTGTTTGCCTGCAATCCCAGCTACTCAGGAGACTGAGGCAGGAGAATTGCTTGAACCCAGGAGGCAGAGGTTGCAGTGAGCCAAGATCATGCCACTGCTCTCCAGCCTGGGCGACACAGTGAGACTCTGTCTCAATAAATAAATAAATAAATAAATAAATAAAACCAGTCACTGCAAAAACAAGCCTTTGTTGCCTAGCAGAAAACATAAGCTTTGGAACTAGACAAACCAGTGTGGGATCCCAGGTCAGTTTCTTAGAGCTGTGCTTCTCTGTGCAAGCCCTCAACCTCCCTCTTGCTGTCAGTTTCCTCATCTTTCTTTTACATATATATGTAAAAAATGTATATAGATGTATGTATATTACATATTTAATATAACTGTGTGTGTATGCATATATATATATATATATACACACATATATATAGGGTGAGTAGACACGAGTCTGGCTATATTGCTCAAGCTGGTCTCAAACTCTTGGCCTCAAACAATCCTCCCACCTCAGTCTTCCAAAGTTCTTGGATTATAGGCATGAGCCACCATGTCTGGCCAGTCCCCTTGTCTTTCAAAGGGGGTTAATACTTACTCTGCAATGTTAATGTGTGGATTATAGATAATGAGTGTAAGCAATGGTGCCTGGCATGTAGAAGGCATTTGATAAATCTGTGAATAAATTGCTGGGCTCAGTGGCTCACGTCTATAATTCTGGTACTTTAAAAGGCCAAAGCAGGAGGATTGCTGGAGGCCAGGAGTTTGAAACCAGCCTGGTCAACACAGTGAGACTATGTCTCTACAAAACATTTTTAAAAATTAAAAAGGAGAATAATAAGTCCATGTTCCAATGAAAACACTGTTAAAGGTATAAATAATAAGCAGGGCAGCATTCCATTTACCAATAGACAGCTATGAGTGATTTTTAATCATATTCATTTAAGGGAGGTATCTTTTAAAAAGAATAGATTTTTTTGGCCGGGCGTGGTGGCTCACGGCTGTAATCTAAGCACTTTGGAGGCCAAGGCGGGCGGATCACCTGAGATCAGGAGTTCAAGATCAGCCTGACTAACATGGTGAAACCCCATCTTAAAAAAAAGTCTCGTTCTATCGTTCAAGCGATTCGCATGCGCCAGCCTCCTGAGTAGCTGGGACCACAGGCATGCCCCACCATGGCCGGCTCATTTTTTTGTATTTTCAGTAGAGATGGGGTTTCGCCATCTTGGCAAGCCTGGTCTTGAACTCCTGACCTCAAGTGATCCACCCGCCTCAGCCTCCCAAAATGCTGGGACTACAGGCATGAGCCACTGCACCAAGCAAAAAAAAAAAAAAAAAAAAATAGATTTTAAGATCAGATGTTATCCTATTATATAAAGTCAAATATACTATAGTAGAGAGACTTGGAATTTTTTAAAATAATGTTTTCGAAAACTGACAAAAACATGTTCTGCAACAGAACACCCTATTTTGAAACTGTGTCTAAGGAGTATCACAGTAATCTTTTTAAAAACAGTCTAAACCATTCTCAGAAAGGGAAGCGGTAAAAAACTAAAACATCTTTAGCAGCCTATATAAATTCCATGCTTGCTGATGAGAAAAATCCGATTTTACATTGTGAAATCTAAGAAAACCTACAACTGAACGAACAGATTCCTGGCTGAACACAGTGGCTCATGCCTGTAATCTCAGCACTTTGGGAGGCTGAGGTGGATAGATCACTTGAACCCAGGAGTTCAAGACCAGCCTGGACAACATGGCGAAACCCCATTTCTATTAAAAAATGCAAAAATTAATTAGGTATGGTGACACATGCCTGTAGTCCCAGTTGGGGAGGCTTAGGTAGGAGGATCACCTGAGCCCGGGAAGGTCATAAGGCTGTACTGAGCCATAATTGTGTCAATACAATTCAGCCTTGGCAACAGAGTGAGATACTGTTTCAAAAAAATTTTTTTTAATATATACTTATTTTTTTTTAAAAAAAAGAAAGAACAGATTCCTGATTTTATGTAAGTATATGGTTAATTCAATGTTTGTTGAGGACATTTTGATGGACAATACTGGCTGTGATGGAAAGAAAAATTAAAAAGTTTCTGCATTCAAGATGCTTACAGTGTTACAGTAAAGACTGGCCTATAACAAGGACAATATATGTCAGGCACACAGGCTCACTCCTATAATCTCAGCATTTTCGGAGGCCAAGATGGGAGGATCACATGATCCCAGGAAGTCGAGGCTGCAGTGAGTCATTATAGTGCCACTGCACAGCATGCAGCCTGTGCAAGAGGCCCTGTCTCAAAATAAATATATACATACCTACAATGACAATATGATGTGCTGAATTCATTTCAATTCACCTGGAGGCACCAAGAAAACTTTAGCCAAGGAAGAAAGAAGATACTGTTTGAGGTAAGATTTGAAGAGTAGGAATCTTCAGGTGAATGAAAGGGTGGGATAAGATAGAAGGAAGATATTCTCACTTAAGTCCTGTACATGCATGAAAAGGGTGAATGCACTTCCAAGAGAGTACAGAAAAATCAAGGAAGGCATGTAATTTATTGCCTTAACATAAAATTCACATAACATAAAATTCACCATATTGACTATTTTAAAGTATACAACTCAGTGCTGATTTCTTTAAAAAAAATTAATCTATTTTTGGCTAGGCCCTTCTGCTTCCAGTTCAGTGATAGAATCAATGAATAAATATAATTTCACTAGTAGAAATGCTAAGTTTTAAAAAGCCTTCACTTTTCTTTTTTTCTTTTTTTGTTGAGACAGAGTCTTGCCCTGTTGCCCAGGATGGAGTGCAATGATGCGATTTCGGCTCACTGCAAACTCCACCTCCCGGGTTCAAGCATTCTCCTGCTTCAAGCTCCAGAGTAGCTGGGATTAGAGGTGTGCGCCACCATGCCTGTTTAATTTTTTGTATCTTTAGTAGAGACGGAGTTTCACCATGTTTACCAGGCTGGTCTCGATCTCCTTACCTTGTAATCCGCCCACCTCGGGCTCTCAAAGTGCTGAGATTACAGGCATGAGCCACCACGCCTGGCCAAAAGCCTTCACTTTTCAATTAAAAAGAGTAAGTGGAGCAGGCACAGTGGCTCGCACTCATAATCCTAACACTTTGGGAAGCCAAGGCAGAAGCATCACTTGAGCCCTGGAGTTCGAGACTAGCCTGGCAATACAGAGAGACTCCGTCTCTACAAAAAATTTAAAAAGTAGCTGGGGATGTTGTGGCATATGCCTGTAGTCCCAGATACTCGGGAGGTGGAGGTGGAGGTAGGATGATCACTAGAGCCCAGGAAGTGGAGGGTACAGTGAGCCATGATCCCGCCACTGAACTCCAGCCTGGGCAACACCACAAGACCCTGCCTTAAAAAAAAAAAAAAAAAAAAAAAAAGAAGCGGTCATTCTAGAAATTCAGGTATTACCAGTAATACCAGCATATAAGGTGAAAAGTGAAAATATTCCCCTCATCGAGAATCCCAACTGCCCAGAGATAGCCACTGTTAAGGGATTGTCATGTATCCTTACATACACGTATACTTATATATAAGGGATGCTGTTGTTTTTAACATAAAAACTTCTAAGACATAAAATTATATATTGCTCTGCATCTTGTTTTCCACATAATAACAGCACAGAATCCTCCCAAAGAAGGACATCAATTTCTAGTTTCAGTGTCTGAGCCTGCTCACTTCACGGTACTTTTGACAACTGTATATTTTTACTGCACTATTTGCCAATCTAATAAGTAACTCACAGTTATGTTTAATTTCCTAGCTTAGTTTTTCTTCTTATGGAATAGTTCAAATACTTAGGAACATAGAGAAGATAACTTCTTTCTTCCTTAATTCAGCTCAAGTAGACAAGTGTCTGAAGTGCTTAACTGGTATTTGTAAAGTATGCGTACAGTTTTTCTGTATTAGAGGATGCACAGAATGTACAGGAAATAGCATTAGAATGACTGACATAGGGTTTAAGTCCTTGTTAATTTTCTAAATTTAAGACTATTTTTCTCATCTATAAAATTAGAGAGTATAAATAATTGCTAGTAGTCTTAAAGTTCTAGGAATATATGACTCCAAATCACAAAGGTTTGAAAACACAATGTTAAACTTCCTCTACTTGGATTGCTTAATGGTGAGAAGAGAATATTGCATCTCCTCCACTTCCCAAAGCCTATAAATTCCACAAGATCTTAGTTTTGTTCATTTACGTATACCAAGCACCTAGAACACTGCCTAGCATGCTTACATTTGTGGAATGATTAAAAATGGTTAGGAGCTTTCAATTTGGTAAATTGCTTTGAAACAATTGTACTCGGCATAATTTCACTCTTCAGTCTCACTCCTGAAATGAAAATGCTACAAAATAGAGAACTCTTGTACATCATTCAGGGAGTTATATCTGCCAATAGTAGAAAGACTCTCAGTCTACTCCCGGGAGCTAAAGTCGAACTCCCCACCCCACCCCCAACACCTGATGGGGCCCACACTCAAAAGTATCAAAACTCATAGCTATGCACGTTCACAAGCCTACAGAAGCCGAGTTGTCACCTACCCTACCCCACTCTCAGAGTCTACATCCCCGGAAGATGAAGAGTTACAGTTCCTTCTCTCACGAATTCCGACTCCGAAAACCGCGGAATTGAAGCCACCAAAGGCAAAGAAGCCGCAGGGAAAGGGGATGGGAAGAGGCGAACAGACCCTCTCAAGCCCAAGTCATTCGGAAAAGCCCGTGTTGCTGGAAACCGCGTCCTCACCTCCTTCTTTCTTTGGGCAGAGACCGAGGGAACGTCGTAAACTATGAACAGCGCCACTGCCATGGTCGCAGAAACACACCAAAACGACCAACGCGCTGCCATGTTCGCTCCTCTCCCTGCTATAAGCGAAACTTTGCTCTGGCTGGGTCTGAGGGTGGGGCGTGAGAACAGGCAAATCGGCCCCTTGCCTTTCCTCATTGGTCCAGCTCAGCCTTGCCGGGCGGTCCACGCACATTACGTCACAGTGCGCTAGCGCTACACGCCCGCTTAAAGAAGGTTCATTTCTAATTGGCCCTCGTCAGCCAATAGAAAAAGGATAATCTGGAGGTTTTTCAGTGGTCCGCTAAAGATAATGACCCGCCCCTTTCTAGATACGTAAGCATTAAGCGCTCTGCCGCTTTCCAAACACGCATGCGCAGTTGTGAAATGTTGCGGTGTTTTCAGAATCCAAAATGGCTCGAAGTTGCTAGAACGGAATCTTTCACGCAAAGGCTCATTTAGAAGTCCTTGAAATTCGCCTCTTTCATGTAATATTCTAGAAAAATGGGACCTAGCCGCGTGAGGGATAAGAGCTATCTAGTCCATCATCTTGCCTCCAGAGTACTTCAAAATGAAAAAAGTAGGAAAGGAAAAATATACCTACTATAACGGAGGGAGATTTTAAAAGGTAAACATGAACAAGAGCTTGTTGAATACCTATTGTGTCGTAGAAACTGCCAGGAGCGCTGAAAAAAGAGGCCATCAAAGATGATTTTTAGAAATTTTTTGTTTATGGCTTTTTTTTTTTTTTTTTGAGACGGAAATTCGCTCTTGTCGCCCAGGGTGGAGTGCATTAACGCGATCCCGGCTCACTGCAACCTCCGCCTCCCGAGTTCAAGCGATTCTCCTGCCTTAGCCTTCTAAGTAGTTGGGATTACGGGCGCCAGCCACCACGCCGGCTAAGTTTTTGTATTTTTAGTAGAGACAGGATTTCGTCATGGTGGGCAGGCTGGTCTCGAACTCTTGACCTCGGGTGATCAGCCCACCTCTGCCTCCCAATGTGTTGGGATTACAGGCGTGAACCACCGCGCCCCTTCGCCTTTCTTTTTTTCTGTCAGTTAAACTCCTTGACTTACTATTTAAAGCACCAACAAGGACTTGAATTGCTGGTGATAGACAGCAAATGCCTTCTTTTTATTTATTATTTCGTTTGGAGGATGGGTGCAAAAGTAAAGTTGTAAAGAAGCACTTTCCCTCTTTTAAAAGTTTTTGTGAAACTTAGTTTTTATTAAATATCCAATTCTCTCATCTAAAAATAGTGGAAATCCTACATAGATGAAGAAGCTTCCATTTATTTGGACCATTCTGTTTTACCTTAGTGGGTTGTTAAACTGCGATAATTTTGAACTAGAGAATAATTTCTCAAGAAGAAAAACAACAAGATAAAATCAATTTGCCTACAATTTGGATTTATTTTGATGGTGTGGAAAATATTTTATGACTATTATTTTAGGCCCTACTGGAGAAAAAAACACAGGAAAATAATCAGTATGTTGGAGAGACAAGGAGATGGGATGGAAAGAAAAACAGCTGGTTCTGAAGTGATGTAAAATAGAGATATGAAAATATTTAAATCATTTATGGAAACATATTAAGAAAATGCAGGCACGTTGCTGTGGCTCATGCCTGTAATCCCAGCACTCCGAGAGGTCAAGGTGGGTGGGTGGGTGGATCACCTGAGGTCAGGAGTTCAAGACCAGCCTGACCAACATGGCCAAACCCCGTCTCTATAAAGAATATAAAAATTAGCCAGGCGTGGTGGCTCAGGCCTGTAATCCCAGCTACTTGGGAGGCTGAGGCAGGAGAATCGCTTGAACCCCGGAGGCAGAAGTTGCAGTGAGACGAAATTGTGTCATTGCATTCTAGCCTGGGCAACAAGAGCAAAACTCCATCTTGAGAGAGAGAGAGAGAAAGAAAGAAAATGCAAAATAAAAGTACACTGAGACATGCTGTGTGATTCAATTGATAATGATATATGACATTCTGGCAAAGGCAAACTCATTGGTACAGAGAACAGATTAGTGGCTGCCAGGGGTTAGGGATAAGAAAAGGGGTTGATTATAAAGAAGTCAAACAAGGGTCTTTTTATGATGCAGGAGATATTTGTCCCTAATTGTGGTGGTAGTGACACAATTTTATGCATTTGTCAAAATGCATATAACTGTACACCAAGAAGAGTGAATTTTACTATGTGTATGTTTTAAAAATAAAAATAAAAATTTTAAAGTAAAGAGATATCTTAGCTATCAGATTGGCAAAAATCCAAAAGCTTAACATTACATGCTATTAGCAAGGCTATGGGGAGACACGCACCCTTTATATTAATACATTGCTGGCAGGAAGGCAAAATGTTACAACATCTATGGAGGGTAATCTGGCAATATCTAACTAAACTACACATGTATTTATCCTTTAATCCGCAATCCCACATCTAGTAACCTACCAATCCCACATCTAGTAACCTACCTTGGAGAGATACACCCAACAATGTAAAAATATGTGTGAACAAAGTTATTCATTTCATCATTATTGAAGCTGAAATATTCTTGAAACTACCTAAATGTTCAAACATAGGAGATTGATTGAATATACTATAGCACGTATACACCGCAGATTTTTCAGCTGTAAAAAAGGAATGAGGAAGACTTATGTAAAATGATAATTGATTTTATGCTACATTTGTGTAAAATAGAGAAATAAGAAAACATACAGGTATTTGCCTATTTTTGCAAAAGGAAACACACAAAAGATAAACCCGAAAGTAATGAAATTGTTTACCTACAGGAATTGGTGGAAATGGAATGCAACAGTTAGGGGAGGGAATGACTTAGGTACACCAGTCTGTTTAGTTTTGACTTTTGGAATAATGTTAATATTTTAAATAGTCAACATGTGCAATCAAATCATTTAGTTTTACAAGATGACAATGTCCTAGAGAGGGATAATGGTGATAGTTGCACAACAATGTGAATATCACGAATGCCACCGAACTGTATATATTTTATTTATTTGTTTGTTTGTTTTGAGACGGAGTTTTGCTCTTGTTGCCCAGGCTGGAGTGCAATGGTGTGATCTCAGCTCAATGCAACCTCCACCTCCCCGGTTCAAGAGATTGTCCTGCCTGAGCCTCCTGAGTAGCTGGGATTACAGGCATGTGCCACCACGCCCGCCTAATTTTTTGTGTTTTTAGTAGAGACGGGTTTTTGCCATGTTGGTCAGGCTGGTCTCAAACTCCCGACCTCAGGTGATCCACCCCCTCGGGCCTCCCTAAGTGCAGGGATTACAGGCGTGAGCCAACGCGCCTGGCCTAATTTATTTATTTTTGTTTTTATTTTGAGACAGGTCTCAGGCTGGAGTGCATTGGTGTGATTTGGGCTCATTGCAACCTCTGCCTCCCGAGTTGAAGCAAGTCTTATGCTTCAGTCTCCTGAGTAGCTGGCATTACAAGCATGTGCCACCATGCCTGGCTAATGTTTTTGTATATTAGTAGAGACAGAGTTTTGCCTCCAGCATTAACCAAAAAATCCAAGTCCAAAAGAGGGGAAAAAAAAAAAGAGAGACAGGGTTTTGCCATGTTGACCAGGCTGGTCTCGAACTCCCGGCCTCAAGTGATCCGCCCACCTCGGCCTTCCAAAATGCTGGAAATACAGGCGTGGGCTATCACACACTGCCCTGAAATGTATATACTTTACAAATGTAAATTTTATGTATATCTAACAACAAGTTGTTTGGTGTTATTTTTTTTGTTTTTTTTGTTTTTTTTTTCTTTGAGACAGGGTCTCATTCTGTTGCCCAGGCTGTAGTGCATGGCACGTTCTTGACACACTGCAGTCTCAATCTCCAGGGCTTAAGCAACCCTCCCACCTCAGCCTCCCGAATAGCTGGGACTACAGGTGTGCACCACCATGCTTGGCTAATTTTAATTTTTTTGTAAAAACGAGGTCTTGCCATATTGCACAGGCTGGCACAAGCTTTTTCTTTCTTTCTTTTTTTTTTTTTAAATAAAATCTATAAGAATGGGAGAAAAACTAATATTTAATACAAACAATAAAGGGAGCCCAACTTTCAAATGAAAAACACAATCACACTAAAGAAAAAAAAAAGAACTATATAACTTAACAACACACTACTTTGACTATATATTCTTAGTCTAAAGAAAAAAGTAACTGAAAGCAAATCTTGAACTCTGCTTTGCAGGTTTGTTTTTGTTATTGATATAGGTATAGCAATTCTGAAAATATATTGTGTGTAATGTAATATGGAAAAACATTGATGTTGTTGAAGGCCAGAATTCTCACTGTGGAAGTAGGGATTTGCAGATATGCAATGAGGGAAAGTAAAGAACATTTGGGCGTTGAACAGAAATTGGATGTATTAGTATAAATTTATCATTCATAACATATTCCTTACCCTATTTACTGAAAATACTACCAGCAATTACATCACCCACTTGTGCTAGTGCCCAAATTTAAGTTGCTAATTGCCATCCCCACTAGAATGGATTAAGGTTCTTTAGAGACATAGCTGATTCCAGTGGTGAGGCAGGGAAAGTACAACATCTTGAACATCTTGTGTCAGAAAATAAAGATGGTGAAAAAAATGATGGAGACATTTCAAAAAAGACACAGGAGCCAGCTTGAAGAAAATCCTACTGACCACATCTGGAACTATTGATCATTAAAATAAATAATGACACTAATGAATTATAACTAATCAAATTCGTGAATCCATACTGATAATAAATAGAGGAGAAAATAAAATTCTTTCTTACGGAATACCTGCTATTAAACAGAGAAGGAATAATAGAGTTAGAAAATCACTATTTTAGAACCTTTTAGGCAAAAATCATCAATGGTTATAAAAACTTAGTGGAGTCCGGGCACGGTGGTTCACGCCTGTAATCCCAGCACTTTGGGAGGCCGAGATGGGTGGATCATGAGGTCAGGAGTTCAAGACCAGCCTGGCCAAGATGGTGAAACCCCATCTCTTAAAAAAAAAAAAAAAAAAAAAAAACTTAGTGGAGTGAAACTTTGATGAAGATCAGGATATTCACATAGTTTCAATGTATTCTTCACAAGTTACATATTAATAACAAAGGGCTAACTTTATAGTGTAGAAACCTAGAGGGCACTACTTCAACCACTTGATTAAAATTGTCATTACTAATAATGAGACAAGCTAAGATCATATGCCTCCTGATAAAGATGCTCTAAAAAGAAACATCTGTTATGTAGTATTTCTGCCAGTACATAAACAATCCATTCATGAGGAAACATCAAATGAAAACAAATTGAGGGCACTTTTACAAAATAACTGGTCTGCACTCTTTGAAAATATTAGAGCACAAGGAGGTCCATTACCAGTTTTGCCACTTATAATTGCCTAATCTTCAACTTAGTCTGAGATTTATCTTGATCACTTAAGAATTCTGCACCTCATTTCCTCCAAATGTAAAATTGAGAGAATAAAGTTTACCAGTAGTGAGAAAAAAATACTGCCATGAAATAAAAAGAAAAGCTGAGGAACAATTCAGTTTTAAAGGAGACTTCCAGCCTGGGGAACATAGTGAGACTCCATCTTTTAAAAAAAATTAGCTGGGTGTGGTGGTGCGCACCTGTGGTCCTAAATACTCATCATGCTGAAGTGGGAGGATTGCTTGAGCCTGGGAGTCAAGTTTTCAGTGAGCTATGATTGCACGACAGGACTCTAGCCTGGGTGACAGAGGGAGATCCTGTCTCGAATAAATAAGACTGCAGACACATGACAAGTAATTCAATGCAGGGACCTGAACCAAATTCTGGATAGAGATCTTGGAATAATTGGTGAAATTGGAATATGAGCTGCATTATATCAATATTAAGTTTTTTGAATTTGATAACTGTAATGTGGTCATGTCAGTTAATTTCCTCCTTTTTGAAAATGAATCCTGAAGTATTAACAGGTAAAGGTACATGATATATACAAGTTATTCTCAAAATGGTGCAGAAAAAAACCCGCCCAAATATATATATGGAGAAAGAACACAAGTGGCAAAATATTGCCAATTACTGTATCTAGGTAATAGATATACAAGAGTTCTTCCCCCCATTATTTTATTATGAAAATATCCAAACATATAGAAAAATTCAAAGAATCCTACTGTAAACACCTACCACCAAGATTCTACAATCAACAGCTTTCTAAATTTCTTTTATCACATACTTATCTACATATTACGGAAGATTTTACTATTCTTGCAACTTTTCTCTAAACTTGAAGTTATTTGAAAATTAAAAGCTAAGCCAACTAGTATAATAGTAATAAAGACCAAAAAATTAAAATAAATAAAGGAAGTTTTGGAGAACAGAAAGAAGAAAGAGTTAATGTGGAGATACCAAACCAAAGCTTTTGGAACTTTAACACCATTTTGAAGCTAGTGCCATAGACGATTCGGCCAAAGATCCGTGTCTCGGCTGCCCTCTATAGAGCTCTAAACCTGCTTCAAGGAGTGCTTTCATGCTTCATTAAATACCATCATACGTCATTTTAAAAAGCCGGAAACTACATTTCCCAAAAGGCCTTTATTTTTCCTTGAGGTAAAAGGGATTGCAATTACTATAGGTTTTACAAATCTCGCGAAATTTCATCAAATCTCATTACGGATCCCGGCTGAAAGCCATTTTGTTTTTCAGCGCTTTTCAAGGGTACCTGAAGCGAATTTGCACCAAAGCCAGCTGTGTTGCCGCAGTTAGAGCTTCACCTTCACGATGTTTCCCTTGGTCAAAAACGCACTAAGTCGTCTCCAAGGTGAGCAAAAATTACGCTAAATCGTTTACAACAACCGTATATCAATTTGTCCTCGCGGCCTCTTGTGTCCTTTCTCTGTACCAACATCTCGGCCTTCTAATCTGAATGCTGTCTGTTTTCCGTCTCGTCCCAAGTCATTGGGATGATGTCCTTACTGGCTTTATCACCCAGTGTTTCTCTTTCGGTTTTCAGCTCTCTTTCTGTTATTGGAGTGATAGTCTAGCACTGCTTTTTAATTCTTCAGTAACCTGTGATTTCAGGGAAGGACACTTGGTAGACACCTCTCGTTCTTTAAGTGATGTCCTGCATTTTAGCTTTGGGGATATGTTTACTCCTAAACTTGTATAGAAGAATATCTTTTCGAATTCCTATTACTGTAATAGACGGTAACTGTAAATCTAGCTCGTCACCTGATTTAATTGCAGGGAAACAACCCAAATGATATCGATGCAGCTTTTAAGTTATTTGTGGGTTAACAGAGTTAGCTGACCGGGCGCGATGGCTCACGCCTGTAATCCCAGCACTTTGGGAGGTCGAGTCGAGCGGGTCACCTGAGGTCAGGAGTTCGAGACCAGCCTGGCCAACATGGTGAAACCACAACTCTACTAAAAATACAAAAATTAGTGGGGCGTAGTGACAGGCGCCTGTAATCCCAGCTACTTGGGAGGCTGAAGCAAGAGAATCGCTTGAACCTGGGAGGCGGTGGTTGCAGTGACCCGTCTTAAATAAATAAATAAAAAATGTTAGCTGTCCTGAAGACAATCGTGGTCATTTTTTTCTTATCAAAAAGTTTGGCAAGTACAGGGAATTTTGAGACCAGCATTATGTAGTGAGAATGCAATAGATTGAGGAGAACAAATTAATTTTAATACTTGATTTGTACTGAAGGTGACCTTGGGTAACATGGGCAGTTGTTACACAATGAAGATGCCCCTGAATTACTATTTAGTTTGTTTAGCCCTCTTTTGATTTTCACTTAAAGTAATCATTGGAGGATATTATTAGGTTGTGTTCTAAACAGTTAAGCAGCTTTGAAAATGACCACAAAATATTAGCTGGACTATTTTTATATTCCAAAAGCAGCATTTATTATTTCTTTTACTTTGTGCATATAACTTATTTAGCCTCTCTCAATCTCAGTTTACTTCTTTGTAAAATAAGTAATTTGTAAATCATGACGACATTGTAAATAATGCCTGCTTCATGGGGTTGTTGAGGTTTATATGAGATTATGAATGTGTGGTAATGAAACATTTGTCACAGAGGAGTGGTCTAATGAGATCCACCAGAGTTACATAAGTGTGTTGAAGTTAAGAGATGTTGCAGAATTTTTTGGTAGTCTTAATTCTTTGCTCTTTGAGCAAATAGAGCCATTTTGTACCTCAGGAAAGATTTTTTTTTGTTTTTTTTTCAGTGTGGAATTCACGTGCCCACTTTTTATCTTTTCTGGAGCAGAATATATTATGAAATGTTTGTAAATTTGCTTATTCCAGTGTGACTAAAACATGAAAATGGAAAGCTATGTAAGGCAGTTAGAAAATCCAATAATGGTCAAATAACTATCACGAAGTAACTCATTGTACCATATAGAAGTCATTATATTATTAATTGCTAGTGAATGGGCAACCTTGTGGTCAGTTTCTTTCTTTTTTTTTTTTTTTGAGACAGAGTTTCGCTGTTGTCTAAGCCCTCCTTTTTAGTTCCTCCAGGGGCTATTTTTAAAATTCTCCTCTTTCTACTGGTATAATAACAGCAGAGTTTATCACTCTGCTCAAAAACTTTTACCACCTCCCCCTGCCTACCAAAAAAAAGTGGTCTTCCATGGTCCTTTCTAGTTTTATCCCCTGTTACTTACCTATACACCTTGTCCTTCAACCAAACTTAATTAGTTTTCTAGTATGCTGAACTTTTCTATGTCTGCTTTTTTTCAGATTTCCCTTATCTCACGTTTATATAACCAAATCCTGTCTGCCATTCAAAGTGCTTTGCTAGGCTGGTCTGAAGGTAGTGGTTCCTCTCAATTGATTGCTCACAGTCAGTTACAGATCGAACTTCCTTGTTCTACTCTAGTCTTAGAGAAAAAACAACAGTAACAACAAAAAAAGTGCTTGGCTAATTCTGCTTCCTTGTACTATATTGATTTGTGTCTACATGTGTAATATTCTCCTTTAGACTGGAAATTACTTGAGGACAGGATTCGTGTCTTACTTACACTTTTTTATATACTCCATTTCTTTTAGCATGGTGCCATATTCATTAATTTTAAATTTGTCTCATTTTTTATTTTTAGAGATAGAATTGCTCTCTTACCTAGGCTGGAGTGCAGTGGTGTGGTCATAGCTCACTGTATCCTCTAACTCCTGGACTCAAGTGATTGTCCAGCCACAGCCTCTTGAGTAGCTGGGACCACAGGTGTGCATGTACCACCATGCCCGGCTGATTTTTAATTTTCAATTTTTTTCTAGAGACAGGGTCTCACTGTTTCCCAGACTGGTCTGAAACTCCTGGCCTCAAGCGATCCTCCTATGTTGGCCTCCTAAAGTATTGGGATTACAGATGTGAGTCACTGTGCCCACGTATTAATTTTTTACAAATCAAGATTACTCTAGTTTTGGCGAGTTTTTTTTTTTTTTTTTTAATTTAAAGATGGGGTTTCACCATGATGGCTAGGCTGATCTTGAACTCCTGACCTCAGGTGATCCACCCACTTTGGCCTCTCAAAGTGCTAGGATTACAGGTGTGAGCCACCGTACCCGGCCTGCAAGTTTTTTTGTTACTATAGTAATTTTATGATCATAAGCATTTAGTGTGCTTTAATTTGAAGTTCATTTGAGTTTCCTTGCCCTTGTATGTTGTAAGTTGTTGGGCTCCATTGAGTAAACTTGAATGAAAATTTAAGTCATAAGTATTCAAATTAATCAATGGGAGCTGAAGTTTCAGGGATTATGCAAATACCACCTCGTAGAGAATGTTACATCATTCATTCTTTGCTTTTTTTCCCCAACACTATTATGAAAACTCAGACATACTGAAAAGTTGGAAGAATTGTATGAATACCCATATACCCGCCACATAGATTCTACAGTTAACATTTTGCTATATTTGTTTTATCATATATCTATCCATCTGTCAGTCTTATTTTTGGTGCATTTCTAAGTACATTGGTTCGCCTTGATTAATAGTTAAAATATGTTTTAACATTTTATTGAACTACATAATACTGTAAAATTAACTTCCTTGGCTTTCCTGATTGGCAGTATCAATCACATATGTTCTCTTTTCCTGACAATTGATAATAATGCTTCTGTATTTTTTTTTTCTGTAAGTTCGAAGCATTCAGCAAACAATGGCAAGGCAGAGCCACCAGAAACGTACACCTGATTTTCATGATAAATACGGTAATGCTATATTAGCTGGTGGAGCCACTTTCTGTATTACTATGTGGACATATGTAAGTACTATTGATTGATAATTTCTATTTTAGATGTTTTTCATTCTCATTTCGTCTGTGCATTCAAAGTATTTTAACACAGTAGTGTACATATTTAGTTAGGAGAGACTTGAGAGATTATGTCATCTAATTACCCAGTGCAGGGATTATTTTCCCCCAGCATTCATCTATCTTCTGTTCTTAACATTCCCAGTAATATATTGCTTAGTGGATCACAAGGCAGCCCTTTCCATATTATGTAGCTGGGGTTTTTTCTTTTTTTTGAGACAGAGTCTCACTCTGTTGCCCAGGCTAGAGTGCAGTGGTGTGATCTCGGCTCATTGGAGCCTCTGTCTCCCAGGTTCAAGTGATTCTTCTGCCTCAGCCTCCTGAGTAGCTGGGGCTACAGGCACGTGCCACCATGCCCATTTTTTTTGTTTGTTTTGTCTTATTTTTTGAGATGGAGTCTCCCTCTGTCACCCAGGCTGGAGTGCAATAGCACGATCTTGGCTCACTGCAATCTCTGCTTCCCAGGTTTGAGCGTTTCTCCTGCCTCAGCCTCCCGAGTAGCTGGGATTACAGGCACCTGCCACTACGCCCAGCTAATTTTTGTATTTTTAGTAGAGACGGGGTTTAACCAGGTTAGTCAGGCTGGTCTCGAACTCCTGACCTCAGATGATCTGCCTGCCTCGGTCTCCCAAAGTGCTGAGATTACTGGTGTGAGCCACCGTACCCGGCTAATTTTTGTATTTTTGGTAGAGACAGGGTTTCACCATATTGGCCAGGCTGGTCTCGAACTCCTGACCTAGTGATCTGCCTGCCTTGGCCTCCCAGAGTGCTGGGATTACAGGCATGAGCCACCACACCCGGCCTTGTGTAGCTGTTAAAAGGTTCATATGGTGAGTTAAAATCTGACTTTTTATTTTTTTGAGTTGGAGTCTTGCTGTGTCGCCCACGCTGGAGTGCAGTGGCACGATCACAGTTCACTACAGCTCTGCCTCCTGGGTTCAAGCAGTTCTCCTGCCTCAGCCTCCCTAGTAGCTGGGATTACAGGCACCCAACACTATACCTGGCTCATTTTCTTGTATTTTTAGTAGAGATGGGGTTTCACCATGTTGGCTAGGCTGGTCTCAAACTCCTGACCTCAGGTGATCCACCTTCCTTGGCCTCCCAAAGTGCTGGGATTACAGGCGTGAGCCACCATTCCTGGCCCTGACTTTTTTTCATATGCTACCCATCATTTCATTGTAACACAGAAATTCTGACCTACTTCCTTATAACAGCTATCAGATAATAGAAAATTGCCATCATGTCTCCTGAATTTTCTTTTTCAAATTAAGCATCCTTAGTTCTAGTGGTAATTTTTTTGTTACATGGTTTGACAGATGAGATGTAATGAAACTTTTTATATTTTAGTTTCTTTACATCTTAATTTGACAATCTGTTTTTTAGTCACTGTACTTAATGGCTAAAAGTAGGAGTCTTGAAGTCTTAATACATAACTTGGTTTAAAAACATATAAATTAACCATCACCTTAATAAAGAAACTTTATTTAAATAAATAGGCCTTTAAAATTTTTGTTTTGATCGTCTTGAAATCAAATATAATATTAAAATGTGTAATTAGGCTGGGCATAGTGGCTCATGCCTATAATACCCGCACTTTGGGAGGCTGTGGCGGGTGGATCACCTGAGGTCAGGAGTTTGGGACCAGCCTGGTCAAAATGGTGAAACCCTATCTCTACTAAAAATACAATTAGCCGGGCGTGGTGGTGGGCACCTGTAATCGCAGCTACTCGGGAGGCTGGGGCAGGAGAATCACTTGAACTCAGCGGGTAGGGGAGGGGCGGAGGTTGCAGTGTGCCACTGCACTCTAGCTGGGGGACAAAGCAAGACTGTTTCAAAAAAGAAACTGTGCTTAATTAGAAGGATAAACGGATGTTGAACAAATGTGTGATCAGAAGAGCTTTTGGAGATGAAATGTTCTTTAATGATAAAGAGAGTACAAAGCGCTCTCTGGCAGTTATTTAGGTAGTTGTGGTTGAGGGAACCAATGTTTTGAGGGGGTAGCACAGAAATGTGAAGGATAAATTTGAATTAAATAAAATTTAAAAATTCATTTTCTCAGTGATACTAGTCACATGTAGCTAGTGACTACTGTTTTGGACAGTGAAGATACAGAACATTTCCTTCAGCTCAAGAAGTTCTGTTGAACAACAACACTGCTCTAGAAAATCAGGATAGCGATTAGGTTTGGCCTATATGGAGGGTACTGTATCCCAGGTGAGTTTCTGTGTATTTTTAACCTATAGAGCAGAATGTCTGTCATTTTCAAGAAATAGTCTCCAAGGGAGAATGTACTCTGGTTTAAACACGTAACTGACAGCATTTTAATTCTTACAGGTAGCAACACAAATCGGAATAGAATGGAACCTGTCCCCTGTTGGCAGAGTCACCCCAAAGGAATGGAGAAGTCAGCAATAATCCCAGCTGGTGTAATAATGAATTGTTGAAAAAAACAGCTCATAATTGATGCCAAGTTAA
>CAUYQU010086487.1:0-47224 GCA_963574635.1 Cheracebus regulus
CTAGCCTGGGCAATAAAACAAGAATCCCATTCTCTCTCCCTCTTTCTCTTCCTCTTTCTTTCTCTCTTTCATTCTTTTTTTTTCTTTCTTTTGCTGTTTCTTTCTTTCTCCTTTTCTCTCTTTTTCTAAAAAAAAAAAAAGGATATTCAGAAAATGACATTTGAACAAAGATTTGAAGCAGATGTGGATATCTGGGGGAAGACCCTTTCTTTCTGTACATATACAATAATGCAATTATAACATAAACAATATATGAGCACATCTCCAAGTTAAAATCTTCAAATAATACAGAAATATATGAGAAACAAGGGAACAACTTTCTCATCAGCCTCCTATTACCTTCTCCTCTCTCCCAATAAGCACTTTGGCAGTGGTGTGTTCCCTGCCCAAGCTTTGCCTCTGCATTTACATTCATTTCTGAATATAGCCACACGATAGCTTTATTTTATTTTCTAATGTAAATGAGATCATCCTTTTGGAAGGTGATACCTTTTTGTTTTCAACAAAACATCTCCTTAACGTTTTCTAAAATTCAAAAGTACATGAGCTATAGGCCTTATTACTAAAAATGAAACAGCTACATTTGATTGCTAAGTGTGGCTACAGTTTTACTTCTTCCCCTGTGCTAATAATCTAGCATATACTGAATTCTATTGAAATAGTTTGTTTCTGCCTCTGTCTCTGTCTGCTACTACACAGTGAATTTTTTGTGGCAAGGAAATTATGTCATCATATTTCTTAATTTCCTCTTCTTGGTGCAATGCCTAGCATGTGGTGTTTGGTAAATGAACAGGCAATCAATTATACCTTCATACATTACTGCAGAAGGCTTCCAACACTGGGTGAGATATTGGTTGAAATCAATCATCTGCCCTAATGTGGTCCAATCTTTTCTCCATTGAAATATCTATGTCACTACGGGATTCAGCTACTATGGGATGACAGCCAGGATGACTGTGGTCAGATCCTACAAATCAAATAGTCCAATTTTAAGCATTAGAATTAAAAAACCAACTAATGAGAGCTACCTTCCATTCCTCTTGCTAAAAGAAAATTAAGAGTTAGTGAGGACACAAATGTGCTAAGCACTTGACATAGCACTTCTCGTTCAAGGCACAAAAGTCTCAATGAAGTAGATATTATTTTGCGGACAAGGAAACTGAAAATCAATGATTAACATGGATATTAGTTAGATCTATTCATGTGTCTACCATACAGATTTATCAGATCTTAACATTTCCCTATGTTTGCCTTAATTGTTTTCCCCAGAAATATTACACCATGTATAAATATACTCCAGAAGGCCATGATCACAAATTAATTAATTTATGTATTGAGACGGAATCTCACTTTACTATTGCCCAGGCTGGAGTGCAGTGGTGAAATCTCAGCTCACTGCAACCTCTATCTCCCAGGTTCAAGTGATTCTCCTACCGTAGCTTTCCGAATAGCTGGGATTACAGGTGCATGCCACCACGCCTGGCTAACTTTTGTATATTTTAGTAGAGATGGGGTTTTGCCATGTTAATCAGGCTGGTCTCAAATCCTGACATCAGGTAAGCCACCCGCCTTGGCCTCCCAAAGTGCTGAGATTACAGGCGTGAGCCACCATGCCCGGCCCCACAAATTTAATTGCCAACACTGGATGGCACATTTAAAAAGCCACTTGAAAGATTTGTCATTTTAGTCAATAGACATTGAGCTTCAGTACTGGGCAAGGCTGTACGGATACAGAAAGGTATAAAACTCAGTCCCTGTGTTCATGGGGGCTCACTTTTTACTGGTGGTGACAGATGTATTAGGTTTTACAGTTGAGAAACTGAGGCAGAGAGTGCTGGTTACTCTTTCAAGAGGAAAAGCCAGGTTTATACACCAGGGGTCAAAGAAGCTGGCCTCTTGGTGCACTGGGAGGCCGCTACACATTCCTGCTCTGTTAGAGCAGGGCGGGCCCTGAGTGGGGGCACCTCCTCTATGGGTGGGTCCAGCTAGGAAGGGGAGCCAGTTGGACACAATGAAGCAGAATCTGTGAGAAACACGGATGAGTTTTTCTCTCTTTCCACTAACCATCTTTTTAGGGCAAAGAATTAAATTTTTTTCTGGTGACACATACTTCCTGTCAGAATGAGGCACACCCAGCTGGACAAAACTACCCAAAGTAAATGAAGAAAAATCCTTTTAATTCCTCTAGGTTCATAGATTTGGTTTTTGCTGGATTGTTGCCATTTTCCCAGAACCTAAGCCAAAGGTGGATTTGGGGAACAGCAATTAAGAACAATACACTAATAAGGGTAACACCTCTGACATGAAAACATCCACTATTTATTATCTCCAATTCAAATTCCATATTCGTATAAAAGCAATTCATTCTCAAAGCACCAAAATTCGTGTTTATGGGTTTTATTTTTTGTAAAAAGGAAACCAAAATCTCTCAGTCTAAACTACAACCACTATTAACATTTTGATGTATATACCTTCTTTTTAAATATTATATTTGTATGTATTATTTGTTCTGGTCTGATCGTATAACTTTGTATGATTAACACTTCCTTATATATGATGCTCTTTTTGTTTTGTTTTGTTTTTGAGACAAAGTCCTACTCTGTCACCCAGGCTAGAATGCAGTGGTGTGATCTTGGCTCACTGCAACCTTTGCCTCCTGAGTTCAAGCAATTCTTGTGCCTCAGCTTCCCGAGTAGCTGTGATTACAAGTGTGTGCCACCACACCCAGCTAACGTTTTTGTATTTTTTTGGTAGAGACAGGGTTTCACTATGTTGGCCAGGCTGGTCTTGAACTCCTGGCCTCAAGTGATCCACACACCTCAGCCTCCCAGAGCACTGGGATTACAGGTATAAGCCACTGCACTTGATTATGCTCTTTCAAATATAAATTTAAATACAAATTATATATATATATAATTATAATATTTCATTATACAGTTGCACTATAATTTAGTTGGTTAATCTATTGTTGGACATTTACATTTTCTCCTATCTTTTGGTTATTATATTATTACCACTCCAGCCAGGCGCAGTGTCTCATGCCTATAATCCAAGCACTTTGGGAAGCTGAGGCAGGAGAATCACTTTAGGTGATTAGCTGGGTGTGGTGGTACATGCCTATAATCCCAGCTACTTGGGAGGCTGAGGCATGAGAATCACTTGAACCCAGGAAGTGAAGGTTGTGGTGAGCTGAGACCATGCCACTGCACTTTAGCCTGGGTGACAAAGCAAGACCGTCTCAAAAGATAAAAAAAATAGGCTCTAAAACATGTCCATGATGGACATCACTGTCTGGCAACCGGAACTTCTTGTTTTTCTAAAAGAACCTTGATGTACTTCTTATTGTTTTAATGTAATAGCAGATCAAGGTGTTCTGCCTTTCCCTACCCAAGAGTTGCGAACTGGTTCCCAATTAGGCAACTTGGCTTCTACTCTGACTTTAAATCTCATGCAAAGTGACGTAAGAATGGGTGTTGGGCAGTCTCCATTTGTGTCTCTATCTCCGCTCTCCAGCTGTGCACCTTACTCGGTGTCCTGCAAGGTTCATCTTTATGAATTACATCAGAGGGCTTCCTTAACCTCTGCCTTCCATTTGGGTTTGGCCAGTGGAAGGTGCTGGGTGAAGACGAGAAGGTAGAAGAGGGAATTTGGGGTGTTTTTCACCTTCTGCCCTCTCTGCTGGGCACTGTAGGTTGGTTCTTTCCCTCTCCTAATGCCTCAGCTCCATATGGCAACCCTAAAAATTAATAAATCCTTTTCCAGTTTGGTACAATCATGGAGCAGCAGACTTGATTATTGCTCTTTGAAAATCAGTGTCAATAATGTGAGTTGAAAACTGTCTACAAGAAACCCCTCCCAATAATATTTCAAAAGATCTGCTTAAGAAATTAGGTTGGGAGCTAAAAAAAAAAAAAAAAAAAAAGGAAATTAAAAAAAAATTTTTAAAGGCGGGGCATGGTGGCTCACGCCTGTAATCTTAGCACTTTGGGAGGCCAAAGTGGGTAGATCACTTGAGGTCAGGAGTTCAAGACTAGCCTGACCAAAATGGTGAAACCCTGTCTCTACTAAAAATGCAAAAATTAACTGGAGGTGGTGGTGCGTGCCTATAATTCCAGCTACTCGGGAGGCTGAGGCAGGAAAATTGCTTGAACCCAGGAGATGGAGGTTGCAGTGAGCCAAGATCATACTACTGCACTCCAGCCTGGGTAACAGGTGATATTTATTGATCTGTGGTTTTTCGGATTCATCTCACAGAGTACAGATGCTAAGTATAGAGACTTTATCTTTCTTAAACTATGAATGGTTATGATCTTATCCCTTTCAACAGTAGACATGTTTTTGATGAAGATCTGCATCTACCATGGGATATTCATATAAACATTCTGCATAAGTCGAGGTTCACTGGAGGGCCACTTGGATTTTTTTCCAAGACCATTTATATACTCTAAAGATTAATAATGAAGTAATGGAGAACAATTACTAACTAAAATATTAAACAAATAAAACTGGACATGAAAAGGGAAGTCCACATGAAATCTAAGGTGTTGCCAATAAAATTAAGAAATGCTAAAAACAATTAGCAACTTTGTAATAGCAATATTAACTTTTCTTCCCAAATAACTAGTAGGTTCTTAGATTTTCCTTTTAAGTATTGGCTAAAAAGCCCAAATTACCTGAATTTCCTTTGAACTTTTTGTGCTTCATATGTGGACTTTGCCACATTTTTGGTCATATCATAATTATTTTAGTTGCCTTTATTTTCTCTCTTAGGTTGTGTGGGCTTCAGTAGAATGGCCTGTGCCAGTCATCTATTTTTCTCCAAGGACACCAAGCATTAACATCTGGTATGTTAGAAAAATTGGGTCTTGCATTCAGGAAGTTACATACTAAAAATAAGGGTTTATGGGAAAAATAGGTTTAGGAGCAGACCGCTCAAAACCTAAAGTACTTTTATAACAAGAGCATGAGTAAAGACAAACCTAAGAGTGAAAAAGACATGTTAAATTTGTAAAAACAAAAGAAATGTTAAAGTAAAGAATTCTCACCTTTCAAAAGGTGACGGGATGAGCTTCCTTTCTTAACTACTCCACTGAGCTGATAGATACATTTTTTCTGGCCCACCGGTTAGGGACTGAAGATTTTTATCTCCCCAAAATTCATATGTTGAAATATAATCTCCATTGTGATGGATTGGGAGGTGGGGCCTTCAGGAGGTAATGGGTGGAGCCCTCATGAGTGGGACTAGGACCTTTTATATAAAGGATCCTAGAGAGGTAGCTTACCCTCTTCTGCCACGTGAGGCTCCAATAAGAAGGTGGCTGTCTGCAACCCAGAAGAGTGCCCTTACCAGAACCCGACCATGCTGGCACCCTGATCTCAGACTTCAGCCTCCAGAACTGTGAGAAATGCATTTCTGTTGCTTATAAGCCACTCAGTGTATGGTAATTTGTTAATTTGTTGTAGTAGCCTGAGCTAAGATACCACCCAATCGCTGAGGTTGCAGCTCTTTGACAATTCAGATCCACACAAGGGTTTTAATTCCTCCCTCTTCATCTTGCCTAATGCCTCAGCAACTATTCCCACATGAACACTGAAACCCAAGTGCCTTGGTTATTTAGACCAACAACCAGCTCACAGCACACCTACAGTGCCAGCTTACATACCACTTTCCAGTTCTCTCTTCCATGGGGCCTCTAGGGTTTCTTCTTTCCTTCTGCCTTGTGAG
This sequence comes from Cheracebus regulus, assembly GCA_963574635.1. Taxonomy (NCBI): domain Eukaryota; kingdom Metazoa; phylum Chordata; class Mammalia; order Primates; family Pitheciidae; genus Cheracebus; species Cheracebus regulus. The sequence continues at coordinate 5,726 of CAUYQU010086487.1, forward strand.
CTCAACTATACATTTTAAAAGGGTTTTTAAACACCTGCATTTTAGGCAGCATAGCAAGGAGTCTATTGAGGGAGGTTTTTGCTGTTATCTATTATCTTAGTCTACCTACCATCTTTCCAGCAGAGCTCCCAACCCCATTATTCTTCTCACAGAATCTTTTGCTAACAGATCACTGTTACTAGAATAATATAAACATCAGGTTTATTGCGTATAGCAGTCTACACTTATGGGAAGAGAGAGAAGAAGAAACAGACATTTAGTACAAAGAGGAATTCATTTTATATTGAAAGTATAATTTTGAGGCCATGCGTGGTGGCTTGTGCCTGTAACCCCAGAACTTTGGGAGGCCAAGGTTGGTGGATTGTTTGAGCAAAGGAATTTGAGACCAGCCTGGGCAACACAGTAACACTCCATATCTACAAAATACAAAAAAACTAGCTAGGTGCAGTGTCATGTGGCTGTACTCCCAGCTACTCAGGAGGCTGAAGTGGGAGGATCACTTGAGCCCATGAGATGGAGGCTGCAGTGAGCCATGATCATGCCATCGCACTCTAGCCTTGGGAACAGAGCAAGAGCCTGTCTCAAAAAACAAAAAATAGAAAGTATAATTTTGAGCCAATTCTCTAGGGTTTATCAGGTATTTTTTTCCCCCAGCATTTTCTCTAATATACACTGCCCATACAGGGGGTTGAATGATTGCTTTAGGACTAGTTACTCAATGTGTGAATTATTAGACCTTTTGTCTTCATCCCTCTTCTCTATTAGCATGTCTGTGGTTGGCTGGACCATGGAAAAAGATGCCATAGGAAACACTTAATAAAATTATTTAATAACAATCACTAACATCTCTTATAGAACCATGATTGGAAAGATGAAAGAATCACTGGCTGAAATAAGATCTGAATCCTTACCGTCTCTGCTCTTGTTCTCTTCTTCTCCACATATACATTTGACAACTGCATCTGAAACAACCTGTAGGGATCTTCCTGTTGCTAAAGGGAATTTTAAATCTTCTGTGGAACACTGTGTTTCCTGAGAGTCCTTAATGAATTCTGCAGGAAATAGTATATCTGTTTATGTATTCAACAAATACTCACTGAGTGTTGGCCAGATATCTGACACTGGGTTGGGCCTGGTCTTTGGGGAGACAGAACTGCCAAGTTTCTGGCCCTCACTCCTTCAGCCAGAGCAGCTCTGCTGGTGTCTGCTTTGCACTTGGTAATCCCTGTATGTGGGGGAGGAGGTTCTGCTGCCTAAAGAAAATTTGAAGTCTTCTGTGGCATAGGGAATGCTTTTATTTAATAGAAGTTCTCATCAGGCAGAGCTATTTTGGGGCCAGGGCCTAATAGTTGTAGGTTTATATATTAGTATAATGAGGAGCACATAGTGAGTATGCGTATGGTTCAGGGTAGTCTATATTAAGCTGCTATAACACATGCACCCTATATCTCAGTAACTTATTACAACAGCAAAGGTTTACTTCTCGCTCATAGTATACATCCATTGTGCATTGTCTGTGTCTCCAGTTTGAGTATGAGCTGACTTTTGGACTGCAGCTGACAGAGCGGCCTCTATCTGAAACACCACTTGTCCCTAGTGGGGGTGAATTAAAAACACAGTGATGTTGACATTTGTTCTTAGAGCTTCCTTCCGTCTGGGCATCAGACAGGCCTCTGCTATTGACATCTCTTGGGCAAAACAAGTTAAATGGCTTCACTGGATGTCATTGGCACAGGGAAATATAATCTTTACATAGGGAGGGACAGCAAATATTTGGTAACAGTAATGCAAAGTGCTCTAGTGCTCAGTAAATATATGCTGATTAAACAACTATATACAATCAACAATCATGTATCAATGCATTCTCAGCTGCCGACCCTATAAACCAGTTTTTTCTGAGTAGAAGTCCCTGAGATGTTTTGCTTTTTGTGTTACAAGAAGAGCTGAAATGAGCTGAAAATAATTTCAAGAATTTTCCCGTCACAACTAAGTCACAACTGGCCTTCAACACTCCCCACCAATTGGATAAGGAAACCACATCCAGTCCCCAGCCCCATATCTATCTTGCCTTCTCAAAATGTGTTGTAAAATATTAGAAGAAAGAAGGTCTGGAACTTCTAAGGATTAGGAAGAAATTCACATCAGCAGAAAGCCAGGCTGTAAGCCCCCCAGGAGTTGAAGAGCTTAGTTCCAGAGCCAGATTGTGTAAGACGGGGCTTAAAAAGTAATCTGGAGCCATTTTATGTAAAACAAATTGTCTGCCAACAGGAAGCCTCAAAGCAGGCTGCAGAGTATGAAGGAATGAAGTGGATTCCAGGCTGCCATGAGGATTTTCTTGATTGAAACAAGACCAAACTTACGGAATCATGCTCTGTGTGAGTCCACGATTTCCCCCTTTTCTGCAAAAACATGAAAGAAAGCATGTAGAGTGTTTGTTGTGGCTGCATTTCATAAGGCGAAGATGCTTCTCTGTGTAAAAAGGTATCCAAGGGAAAGCTGTGGCTGGACTCTGCCGTATAAGTGGCAAAAATCTCAACTCATAGTTGCCCTTGCAAAAGGAAATCATTCCGGTTCTCAAAGTTGAAAAGTCCAGAGATGAATTTTGCCTTTAGGTCTGACTGGATCCAGGAGCTCATGCAACATGACTGGGACCCGTTCTCTTTCTCCTTGCTTTTGTTTGGCTTTATTCTACAGACTGGGTTGCATCCATCCAGCTTGGCCTCATCAGGGCCTTGCCCATTGCCTGCCACACTTGCCTTGGCTGAACTTTTAAACATCTCCAGAGCTACCTGCAACAGAATTGCCTCTTTAGCCTGCGGCTGGCCTGTGTCAGTTCTTCCCTTACAGCCAATAGGGCCTCTTCCTGGGCTGCCCCTACCAGGTCCTCTGGCTCTCATCCTTGGCCATTTACTGCTGGTAATCAATCCTCACTCTGTCATCATCTTTCTGCAGGATGTCAGCGTGACTTCGCATTCTTCAACCCACAATGTTGTCTTTTAGGCTTGGTTCCTCCAGATTCTTCAGAGCCCACATCACTGCACCTGCCACAGGCTTCTCTGCCACTGGATATTCCGCCAGGTCACACCACGGGTGAAATCTGTCACATTAGAGCCATTCCTTGGAACAGGGGCTATCCTTGCCCCATGTACCAACCCAGACCTTATTCTCTTGGTCCACCAGGCAGTAGGTGAGGAAGCCAGAAATTCTTGTCTTTCCACCTGCATTGTCTGACCTCTTTAATTATTGCTTAAGCTTCTAGGTCCTCCAAGAAACAGATGTTAAAATTGGATTAAGTGTGTGGGAATTTTATTAGGGCAAATGCCTGTGAGAAAATGGGAAGGGGATACCCCTCACCCTGAGTCCTTGAGAGATGGAGGGAGGGAAGTGTGAGTGGAAGTGTCCTCTACTGATAGGAAATTCAAAGAAGGTTCCACAAGGATGCCATGTGGTCCGTGAGCCGACGTTGGCTATCAGAGGAGTCCTGTCTCCAGGAAGGATTAGCTGCATAATTTGAGGGTCCTGTCCTAAAATGAGTATGCAGGACTCCTTGTTAAAAATATATTAAGAATTTGGCACTGGGAGCAGTGGCTCATGTCCATAATCCCAGCACTTTGGGAGGCCAAGGTAGGTGGATTGCTTGAGCCTAGGAGTTTGAGACCAGCCTGGGCAATATGGTGAAATCTCATCTCTACAAAAAATACAAAAAAATTAGCCAGACACGGTGGCATGCTCCTGTAGTTGCAGTTACTCAGGAGGTTGAAGTGGGAGGATCACCTGAGCCCGGGAAGTCAAGGCTACAGTGAGCCGTGATCGGGCTACTGCACTCTAGCTTGAGTGATGGAGTGAAACCCTGTCTCAAAAACAAAAACAGAAACAAAAAAACAAACCAAAACAAAAAACCAAAAAAGAGAGAATTTCAAGACAAAATAGCAGAGTTCTAAACTGAGCACAGGGTCTTTCTGAGTTCAGGAGCCTGAGTGAGTGCATGGGTCTCTTTTGAGTTCAGGACCCTGAGTGAGTGTATGGCTCTCGCAGCCATGAAACCAAGTGTAGTCTACCTTAGGACATCCCCACTGTGCCTTGTAATTCCATAGGAAACGTGGCCTCAGTGCCACCTGGTGATGGATTTCAGAGTCCAGCAGCTGAGCCCTTGGACGATGATGCTCCCTGTAGTTGGAGGTCTTCAGGCATGTTCTCACGGTTACTGCAGATGAACAGATTTATTATCTTTTTGGTATGGTTTTTGCTTTTTGTCTCTTAAGAAAGCTGAGGATAAATACGTTATCCTCTATTTTCTAGCTAATGCTTTAAAAATGTTTTGGGGCTTTAATCCTGATGGAATTTATTTGTATTATTGGCATGAAATAGGGGTTAACTCATTTTTTTCCTTCAGTTGATAACCATGGCGCATCATCGCTTATTGAATGGCTGGTCTATTCCCTTCTGATTTAAACATCCACGGTTGTCAAATACTAGATTCCCATATATAAGGCATGACAGGAAGTGATAATGAAGCTGTTTTTATCTTATTTTTGCTAAATCCCCAAGAGTGCAGATGCCAAGTCTCACATGCCATGTGGAAGCATCTAAAGGATTGAAAGAGGGATGTCTCAAGATAGGTTTTTTTGGGCCAGGCGTGGTGGCTCACGCTTGTAATCCCAGCAATTTGGGAGGTCGAGACAGGCAAAGAATAATATAATTTAACACCTGAGGTCAGGAGTTAAAGACTAGCCTGGCCAAAAGGTGAAACCCCATCTCTACTAAAAATACAAAACATAGCTGGGTGTGGTGGTGCATGCCTGTAGTCCCAGCTACTCAGTAGGCTGAAGCAGGAGAATTGCTTGAACCCAGGAGGCAGAGGTTGCAGTGAGGCAAGATCATGTCACTGCACTCCGCTTGGATGACAGAGTGAGATTCCATCTCAAAAAAAAAAAAAGGTTTTTTGACCCTTAACTTATCAATAATATGAGGTGCATACAGTAATTAAGATTGAGGTTAGAGGAGAATTAGCCTTAGAGTTATTGGTGAATCTCGAGTCTCTCCCACCTCTCTCCTTGCCCCCTGGGTTCTCCTTGGGTTTGGCCATTGCAAGGCCCCAGTCAGAGCTGCACATGGACGAGGAGAGAGATGGGAGCTTGGCTTGCCTGGCTGCCTCCCTGCTGGGATTGTTTGTGGAATTGCTGTAGTTCTCTGTCTTTGGTCACAGCATATCTGGACTTAGACACCCCTCCCTCCTCTGCGAGATGTGCTGCCTGCTTTTGCTACCCTCAGAGGACCTCCCCTCCCATGTCTGCTCCCTCAGCTCTGCCCACGCCCTTATTCAGAATCCTCCCTTCATTGCATCATCTTCCATTTTCCCTTCCAAAGGCACCATCTGTTTCCAATGGAAAGGAACCTCAATGTGATGCCCTCTCATCTTTCAGAAGATGATATTTCTTTATTTTTCTCCTAATTCAAGCCTTAATATAAGTGGTTTTGTCCATTTTTTGCTGCTGCAACGAAAGGCTTGAGACTGGGTACTTTATAAAGAACAGAAATATATTTTTTCACAGTTCTGGAGGCTGGGAAGTCCAAGATCAGGGGCCATATCTGGTGAAGGCATTTGTACTGTGTTACTCCATGACAGAAGGAGAAATTGCGAAGAGAGGGCTAGAGGTAGAGATAGAGATGGAGAGAGACAAAGGGGGCTGAACTTGTCCTTTCATAAGGAACTACCCCTGTGAAAATGGCACTAATCCGTTCATGAGGGTAGAGTCTGAACACTTTTTAAAGGTCCGCTTCCCAACACCTCCACCCTGGGATCAAGTTTTGGAGTACACGTCTGAACAACAGCAATATGATTATTGAAGAAAACGTGGAAATTAGAGGCATAGCGCAGAAAAGTTGCAGGGGATATCCAGAGTGTTCTTCATTTCTCTGTTCTAGTCCTCATCCCTAGGTAGTCCCATCTGGGGCCAGAGCTTCAAATCCATCTATTAATATATGCTTCAGACTCTAGAATTTATATCTTCAGCCAGTATTCTCTTCTAAATTCCAGGCTTGTATGTTCAAAGCCTATTTACTACGTCCACCTGGTGTCTAACCAAGATCCAAATCTTCCCCTTACTCCACGACCCCCAGCCACCCTCCGTCTGATACACCTTCCTCCTTCAGACTGGCCTATCTCAGTCATGGCACATCACACACCCAGCTGTTGAGCCTCCAACTTGGAGTTGCTGATAATGATTTCCCTCTTACTCTCTGCTATGGACTGTTTCTGTCTCCTCAAAATTCCCATGTTGAAATCCTAGCCCCTAATGTGATGGTATTAGGAGGTGGGGACTTTGGAGGGTGATTAGGTCATGAATGCAATTAGTGCCCTTATAAAGGAGGTGGCTATGGCCTGACTGTGTCCTCACCCAAATTCCATCTTGAATCGTAGTTCTCATAATCCCCATGTGTTGTGGGAGGGAGCCGGTGGGAGGTAATTGAATCTTGCGATAGTGAGTGAGTTCTCACCAAGTCTGATAGCTTCATAAGGGGCTTTTTCCTCTTTTGCTTGGCATGTCTCTTGCCTGCCACCATGTAAGACATGTCTCTGCTCCTCCTTCACCTTCCACCATGATTGTGAGGCCTCCACAGCCATGTAGAACTGTGAGTCCATTAAACCTCTCTTTCTCTTATAAATTACCCAGTCTTGGGTATGTCTTTATTAGCAGTGTGAGAACGGACTAATACAGAGGTCACAGAGAGCTTTTGTTCTGCCATGTGAAGATACAGTGAGAAGGCTGCATCTATCCACAGGCAAGGGGGCCCTCTGATTCATAGATAGGGAGTCCTTTGCCAGATACTGAATCTGTTTGCCCCTTGATCTTGGACTTTGTAGCGTCCAAAACTGTGAGAAATAAATATTTGTTGTTTAAGCCACTCAGTCTATGGTATTTTTGTTATAGCAACTCAGATGAAAGCACTCCTGCCTCCCCTTTTCTTCATCCCTCACATTGAATCCATCATCAGGCACCATCAGTCCACCTCTCCATGCTGCTGCCATGACCCTTGCCCAAGGAGCCTTTCTCACTTGTCCATGCAGGAGCCTTTTTAGGGTCTTCCTCCTTCTGTCCTTTTCCAGTGAGTCAGACTTGCATCACTGGGTAAATTGAGCCATCTGTGTTTTTCCAAGGTGCATGGCCCAGGTGGCCAAGGAGCTGACATCCAACTTGATTCTGGTCTTGTGTCCTGCCATAAGGTGAGCTCTGCTCTGAGGAAGGGGTACCTGTCTCTCATTGTGCAAAGAGGTCCTGACTGCAATGCTCACTCTAAAGACCTGGCTGCTGCTGTCTGTTCACCATCATCCCTCACTGATTGCTCTGAATGTTGTAGCCAGCACTCTAGCTGTGCTGACCTCCTTCTTTCTGTGGACATGCTCGTTCTCACCTCTGCACTGCAGCACCTTTGGATCTGTTTGTGTTGAATGTTTTTCCCCAAATTCTGCACATGCCATACTCATTCTCAGTCTTTGGGTCTCAGTTTGAATATTGCTCCTCAGAGAGGTCTTCTCTGACTATCCATATAAAGTGACTTTCATAGTCAATTCTTATACTTATGAAGTGATTCCATAAATAATGGAATGCCTCCTGTGTGCAAGGCAGTGGTCTATGTGCTAGGACGGTGAATCAAATAGACAAGAATTCCTGCCCTCATGGAGGTTACTTTCTAGTGGCAAGCATCAAACAATAGATATATGTTAACTTTGTGTGTCAACTCGATTAGGCTATGATGCCCTGATGTTTGATCAAGTATCAGTTTAGACATTGCTGGGCAGGTATTTTTAGCCTGTAGACTCTGAGTGAAGCTGATTCCTCTCCACAATGCAGGGTGGCTTCATCCAATTAGCTGAAGGCTTTAAGAGAAGAGACTGAGGTCCCCTGAGGAAGAAGAAATTCTGCCTCCCCCTACTTTCAAACTTGAATCTGCAACATCCACTCTTCTCTGGGTCTTGAGCCTACCAGACTGCCCTGCAGATTTCAGACCTGCCAGGCCTCCACAATCATGTGAGCCAATTCCTTAAAATAAATCTCCCTAGGTATACAAACATGCATGCACATATGCATGTATATACTTGTATATGCATGCACATATATAATGCATGTACACATACACATGTGCATGTATACATGGATGTAATGTATGTATACATGCATATACATTCACACATATGTGTGTATATGCATATACATATATGTATATCTCTTTCCATGTGTATATGTGTGTAAATATATCGATTTTACTTATTTATCTTTATTGGTTTAATCAGAGTTCTCCAGAGAAATAAAACCAATAGGTAGTATTATATATATATACATATACCAACAGGAGATTGCAATGGTATGAAGGCCTGGCTGTTGCTATCTCTTCACCATCATCCCTCATTGATTGCTCTGTAATTTGTATCCAGTACTCTTTCCATATTGACCGCCTTCCATATATATATATATCCCAATGGGAGGTATATGTATGTGCATATATACACACCTTTTGCTGAGTCTGTCCCACAGACTCTGGCTGAGTGATTGATGAAAGGAGTTCGCAGACACAGGTATTTTGCCTGTCAGCGTGGATAGGGGACCACATGGCTTAGCACAGCCGACAAGAAAGTGTGGCCCCAATAAGCAGGAGATGCTTGAATTTATTTAGTACAGATTTAATGACAAAGACTTGGAGCAAACAGGATTTGTGGGTAATTAACTCTGTCGACTCCCCAAGTAGGGGGCAGTCCTACACACGGATGATCAAAGGCTGATTTCTGGAGAAACAGGTAAATAAACTTTTCTAGATAAATTCCTTTGCACTCCCTTGTTATCTACCCTCTGCCATTAGCTCAAGTTAAGAGGATTAGGCTGCCTTCAGCCATAACCCTTTCCCGAAGCTTTTGCAAAACCTCCTGGCCTTCCAAGAAAGTTTGCATCTTTCCTATAATTTTTCCCACCACCCTGATTGATCTCCTACATCTCCTCCTTTTCTGTATTTTTTTGCATCAGATTTGTTGATTGAAGAGTACACATGTGTGCAGCAACAGTTTTGTCAGGTGTAGTGGTATAACTCATGCTCCAGCTTTGCATCCTAGAATTAATAAATAACATAGGACAAACATGAGTATAATCAGTAACATTCTTGTCCCATCAAGGAGGGACCCCTAGGAGTGAGGGTCTGTCTAGGAGAAATATTTTTGCATATCTTTCCATATGGCTGTTTGTTGGGCAGGTAGATCTATGGTGTTTAGGGATTCCAGAATTTTAGTTTTAGGTTGCTTTACATCTGCTGTTAAATTATCATGAAAGGTTCCCCAGAGGTGTTGTTTCACCTCATCCCAACTACATTGATTGATTTCAAGGTAGAGAGGTGACATGGATATGTTTATACTCCCAGTGGCAGTTTAATTGCTGTCGGAATGCCAGTGCATCTTGTCGCTCCCCTACGTATTCCAAGGCAACCTCAAGGGCTTGCAGACGTGCAAGAATCTTTTGAACTATACCTTGCTGTAGGAGAAATTCATTAGACACAATTCTGGCCAAGTTATCTACAAAGGTAGCTGTTTGTACTGATTTGGTAATAGAGGCACAGCAGCACTAGCAGTTGCTAAGATGACTATGGCTGAGACTACAAAGGCTGTAAGTGTACCTGTGAATCCTTTGTGTCTGACCTGAGACAGGGCACGTTCTAAGGTGGCAAGAGCAGAGGAACTTTGCCAATCGCATGCCAAATTGACTGGTAGGAATGCCTCAGATTGTCTCCTTAGTACCATGACACTAGTAATATTTAAATCAGATCTATCGTAATTGGTGATATATGAGTCGAACCAAGTCTGTCCCTGCACTTGGGTCACAAACGTGGAGTTTTGGGGTGTAATGGAAATATTGGCTCCCATAAGGAAAACATATGGATGGGTAGTGCAAATTAGGCACTGATCTGTGTGATTAGGAAAAAAGATCATAGTATAATTGTTACTGGAATTATGATATGTCCCATGCCAGGTATTAAGGGAGGTGCTAAGATGTCCCAGGACCCATACAGTGTCTTGGGGTGGCATGGACTCTACTTAGGGTCTGCAATATCCCATCCCCATTGGCCCAAACCATAGGGGAGAGGAACGTGGCTATGAAACTGTGATTGATGCCACAATGAACACGGACATCGGTATGGTTGTCCTGCAAATGGCTGTGGGAGTTCCAGTCTAAGATGTTATAATTGCCTAACTGGAGGCTATGGGCTTGTCCCCCATGACAGACCTTCCATCCAAAGTGGAATCCATTACTTTCCCGGCTTCATTCTTTAGCACAGGGAGAAATGTGGAGGAAAGTGGCATTGGTTGTGTTGTCCCGTTTGAGGCTACCTGCAACCAAGAATGTTAAGGCATTTCCTTGCCATGATGTAGCCATAATTGTGTTTGGGTGGATATACAGTAAGGGTTAGAACTTTTATAACTCACACACAGTGGGAGGATAGTGGAGAGGTATGTAGTGTTACCTGGCACCTTAGTCTAATGTGTGCCATTAATGAGGGACCCCACTGGGGGTAAGTCAGTCCCTCCTAGCCAAGCAGTTACATTATAAGAGGCTGGGAAGGGGGTGTCCACCAAGGTAACAGGACGGAAAAAAGGTAGATCTAAGAGATGAGCCCAATAGAGTGTAGCAGGAATGGGTTGCAGGCAAAGCGAGAACATAAAAAGGATCAATATCCTCCAGAGTTGTAATGTACAACAAAGAGCCTAGCAAGGAACAAATTATCTGGAGTGAGTGGTGTCTGTGTCCAGAGCAGAATTCACTCAGCCTCCTGAGTCATCTTCAGCATCCCCCAGGTGATATTTGGGGCTGTGTCGTCTGAGGAAGCCACATCATCTGGGGCTGCGGGTCCTGCAGGGTCATTTCCTTCATTTCTGGTACTGGGTTGGGTCCTAACCACGCCATGGTAGGGTTTGATGCATCGTACTGGAATCCAAATAAGACCTGAGGGTGTGTGAACACAAGCATCTCCTCTTCCCCATATTAGCGAATCATTTGGACCACACCATACATTACTATTTACATCGTTCCATAAAACTGCGGGTTTTATGTCTTGAGAAATTTTTGCAAAATGCTTTTCTATGGCTGATTGAAATTTATCATCTAAATTTAAGAACTGAAAGGTAAATAAGGCTTGTGGTAGTATTGTTGCAGGGTCCTTACCCATACTCTCCCTTTTTGTTTTCTGAGTATATTTTTAAGTGTGGAGTGGGCACACTCTTCTGTGGCCTGTCTTTGGGGGTTATATGGAATGCCTGTGGAATGCTGGACGTTCCATATGTGAAAAAATTGTTGAAATGTTGAGTTGGCATAAGCTGGGCCATTATCAGTTTTAATTTTTGTGGGCTGCCCCATACATGCAAAAGTTAAAAAAAGATGTTTAATAACATATTGGGCGAACTCTCCAGGAAGAGCATGTGCACTAATTAGGTGAGAACTGGTATCAACAGATACATGTTCATATCTTAGTTTTCCCAATTCAGGGACGTGTGTAACATCTGTTTGCCATAACTGATTAGGTTCAAGTCCTCGAGGATTAATGCCTGTAAAGGAGGGGATGTGCCTGTGAGCTGGCAATCTGGGCATTGCAGGATAATTTGTCTAGTCTTTGGGTATGTTGAAATTGTTTAGTTAAGTCTCTCCAATTTTGGTGGAAAAATTGATGCAATTGAGTGGCTTGATTAAGCAGTGATGTCATAACTTGGAGGTCTGCTTGATCATTGCCCTAAGCCAGTGGATCAGGCGGTGAGCTGTGGGATCGAATATGTGTGATAAAGATAGGATACGTTTGCGGATCTAGCAATTACTGAAGTAGAAGAAAAAGGCACACAGGGTGGGCTTGAGAGTAGACTTAATGAGGGCTGTCTCAAGGTTCTGCAATGTCTTCACATGGCAGAACAAAAAAAGATGTAGGAGATCGGTCAGCATGGTGGGAAAAATTATAGGAAAGATGCAAACCCCCTTGAAAGGCCAGGAGGTTTTGCAAAAGCTTCGGGAAAGGCTTATGGCTGAAGGCAACCTAATCCTCTTACCTTGACCTAAGTTGAGTTGTGAAGACACAGTGAGAAGGCATCATCTATGAATGAGCAAGGGGGTCTCTAGTTCATAGATGGGGGCTCCTTTTCTATATACTGAATCTGCTTGCACTTTGATCTATATGCCATATATATATATATATATATATATGTATATGGCATTTATATATATATAAAATACCTTGATCTGTATACCTCCTGTGTGTGTGTATATAAACACCTTGATCTATATATATAGACCTATATTTATGTAGCTCTATATACCTCCGGTGTGTGTGTATATATATATATATATATATACACCTTGATCTATATACGTCCTGTGTGTGTATATGTGTATATATATTACACCTTAATCTATGTACCTTCTGTGTGTGTATATATATAACACCTTGATCTATATACCTCCTGTGGGTGTATATATATATAAAACACCTTGATCTATAAGCCTCCTGTATATATACCTCCTGTGTGTGTATATATACCTATTATGTATATATATACACACACACATAATATATATTGTATTATATATAGTATATATATTATGGTATGTGTGTATATATATATGATCTATTGGTTTTGTTTCTTTGGAGAACTCTAATTAAAATAATAGACAAGATAAATCAGTAAAATAGATTACATAGAGCAGCAGTTAGTGATAAATGCAACAGACAAATCCACATAATCTTATTTTCTTCATAGCATCACTTGTAGCTATCTTGCTTGTGAGTTACAGGTACAGTTATCTGAGCAGTGTACAGATAGTTGCAGTTATAGGTTGGTAACTTTTTTGCTCTCGGCCTTGTCTACCAGTGTATTATTCACTGCAACATGCTGTTCTGGTTATCTTTGCTGTGTAACAATGCATCCCAAACTTAGCGGCACAGCTATTTAGCAGTTGTTTTATTACGCTCACACATTCCGTGAAGGTAGATTTAGAAAGGGCACCGTTGGGATGGTTATTCTCTATTCCATGATGTCTTGGCCTTTGTTTGCAAAACTTTAGTCTGGGGGCTAAGAGAGTGGGGGCTGCAGGAACCACCCCTAAACTGGCTTCTTTATGGATACTTCTGGTGCCTGGGCTAGGATGGATGAAAAATGGGCTGAACTGAGACAGTTAATGGGAGCATTGTGTGGGGACTCCCATGTGACTTGGATGTGTCCCGGCATGGAGACTGGATTTGGAGAGAGAACTTCCCAAGAGGATCTTCAGACAGTGAGCATCCCAAAAAAGCCAGGTGGGAGTGGCTTGACCTTTTATGGTTTAGTTTCAAAAGTCACATTTCTTCACTTCTGTCACATTCTAATGGTTCCAGCAGTCATCAGCCCAGATTCAACTGGAGGGGTACACAGATCTCTCAGTTGAGTGCCCAGAAATGTCAGACCATGTTCTGAAACCATCTTACTGCATAGCATAGTTCCTAGCACATAAAAGGTATTCAACAAATGTCTGCTGATTGCATAAACAGAAAAGCCCAAGCCCAGCAAAATAAATACTACACTTATTCTACCACCTCGGGATAATCACTATTAGAACACATTTCTACTATTTTTTCAGTGCTGGGACTTAATATGCTTACATTCTTTTTACTCAAAGATTATTTCTATAAGTACCTATAACATTATAGTAGTGTTCTACTTAGTATTGTAACTTTCCCATGCCTACGGATACTCTTCCACACCATAACTGTGGGATTGCTGTGTAATTGTGGAATGGATGTGTAGTTGCATGCTTTTTGAAGATATCACATTTTACCTATTTAATTCTCCTAGTATTAGACAAGTGGATTTCTTCCAGTGTTTTGTAAAATATCCTAAGTACATACAACAGTAAATATATTTATGTGAACATCTCTGGACACTTTTCTAGGAATTTTTTTTTTGAGATAGGATCTAAAAAACAGCTAGATCTGCTGGGTTTTATTTACTTACTGTGTTTTTAATTTTTATTTTATTAGAGACAGTGTCTCATTCTGTCTCTCAGGCTGGAGGGCAGTAGTGCAATCACAGCTCACTGCAGCCTCAAACTCCTGGTCTCAAGCAACCTTCCTGCCTCAGCCTCCAGTAGCTGGAACTACATGAACGTACCACCACAACCAGGCAATTAAAACATTTTTTTCGTAGAGATGGGGTCTCGTCATGTTGCTAAGGCTTGTCTCAAACTCCTAGCCTGAAGCAATCCTCCTGTCTCAGCCTCCCAAAGTGCTGGGTTTACAGACATGAATCACCATAATCAGCCTCTAGGAATTCCTTTAGGGATAAATTCCTAGAAGTAAACTTGCTGAGTCAAAAAGTATGTGCATTTCCAAGATCATTGATATATATTCATATAATTTTCTCATTTTGGAAGAACCAAAACTGAACATCCAACAAAATCCTTTTTGCATGTTTTAAATTAGATATATTTTCTTTAAAAACAATAAAGCTGTCTAAACACACATTTGGGTAAAATAAATAAATAAATAAAAACAATAAAACATAAGAGTATTCCCCTTCATTCTCAATATTTACTTCTGTGTTTTTTGCTTTGTTACAGTTGGTATTTCAATCAAATCAGTAGTGCTTCTGAAAGGAAATATCAGGAGGCTTTCTAAAAATATCACATCTTTGCAAAAATGTTCAGATTTGAAAATGAAATATGTCCCTAGGAATTGAATTCTACTGCAAACCTATTCATTTTAGTTCTTAGGAGCAAAGAAAATTGCACCTTGAGAGTCGTGACTATAACACATTACCCATGACTTGCAGACTTGCTTGAACAAAGATCTGGAGCCTAGATAGACACAAAGAGAAAATTCAGGTTTTATTGCGTGATGGTGACACAGTGCTTCATCTCTTACAATGTGATAGTGTTCTATGAGTTTTAATCTTGGTAGGGACCATCCTATCTTTTTCATTTTTCACAACTTTAGTTATATTAATTGTGGGTATTAATTTTTATTAATAGTATATTATTAATAGTATAATAATAAAGGTATTAATAGTATAGTATAATGTAAATTACTCTAATTTTTATAGTAAACATTATACTATACTATACTATAACTGTATTTAAAATTTATGATCTTTGTATAATTGAGCTCTCCCTAAATTCATATATGAAGTTCTACTTGCTTTAAAGCTGCACATTCTATGTTTGGCTTTATGGTATCTAATATTTATTTATTTATTTTTAATTATTTTATTTTAGTTTTTGAGAAAGGATCTTGCTCTGTAACCTGACCTGGAGCACAGTGGTGCAATTATGGCTGCTGCAACCTTGGCCTCCTGGGCTCAAGTGATCCTCCCACCTCAGCCTCCTGAGTAGCTGGGACTACAGGCATATGATACCACCCCCAACTAGTTTTTGTATTTTTTGTAAAGACAGGGTTTTGCCATGTTATCCAGGCTGATCTTGAACTCCTGGGCTCAAGTGATCCTCCTGTCTTGGCCTCCCAAAGTGCCAGGACTACAGGCATGAGACACTGTACCCGACAAAGTACCTAATATTTAATCTGGCCAGTGTGATGTCAAACCACTTCAACATAGCAATCATGTTCACTCTTAGTGGGATCTAAAAAGAAGGGAAAAAAAACCACTTCAACAGTATCAGGAAGATGACTTGTAAAACCTCTCCCCCCCAATATATATATTAGTTCAGATATGTATATATAGAGAGAGATAAAAGAAGATGATATGTGTATATAAATAAGATATATATAAAGGGATATAAGATATATATAAAGATATATATATGTGTGTGTGTGTGTGTGTGTGTGTGTGTGTGTGTGTGTGTGTGTATACATGTATCTTCTTTAGAGCAAATGATAGTGGAATAAAAGAATAAAGTCTCCAGGTTGTTAGATTGAAAATAAAATGATCTGTAGTTGTTTTCTCCAGCAGTGTTACAGCAGCATCAGTTTGACAGCCTGTAGTGACATTATCACTATTACTGACACCTGCCTCTAACGAATTCTTACAAGATCTTTTTTCAGCAGAGGTTTCCTACTATGTCTTTCTAACTTCTTGCTCTTTGACTGTGTCTTCTTTCTGTGTCTGTGAAGTGAGCACTGGCGTTATGAGGAATTCCTTGCAATAGTTTGAATCATATTCCAGATACAATTTCACTTGCTAGGGGATGTGACTATAGGCTCAAACGTTGCTTCCTTCTTTTCCCCTACAGCACCACAGGAATTGCGGCAGTTTTTGCTTGCTGTTTCACTGGATTCTGGGAAGAATAAGAACATTTGCACATGAAGAGGTTGTAAAATAAGTTTTAAAATAAGAAACAACCATTTAAGATTCTTTTTACAAAAAAAAAAAAACTTAAGTTTTTCAGATGTAATGTTAGTTTAGGTAAATTCACTCAATAGATTTGGGCAGGATTTTTTTTTTTTTCAGACAGTCTTGCTTTGTCACCCAGGCTGGAGTGCCATGGCACCATCTTGGCTCATTGCAGCCTCCACCTCCTGGGTTCAAGCAATTCTCCTGTCTCAGCCTCCCAAGTAGCTGGGATTGCAGACATCTGCCATCATGCCTGGCTAATTTTTATATTTTTAGTAGAGGTGGGTTTTGCCATGTTGGCCAGGCTGGTCTTGAACTCCTGACCTCAGGTGATCTGCCTGCTTCCACCTCCCAAAGTGCTGGGATTACAGGTGTAAGCCACTGGACCTGGCCAAAGCTATTTTATTTATTTATTTATTTATTGTTAGGCCAAGGACATTTCTGTTATACCAACATACTGGTACTTTATATCAGCTGGGACTTTGGTAGCTTGACTTATTCAAGGATATGCACTTGCAACACAGTGGTCCTGACTGGGTTAGGTCAACAGGGTTCCTGGGACCTGAAAGAAAACACTGGGCACTTAGAAGTGTCTTTATTGTTTCCCATCATTCTTAAGGGGCTCAGAAGTCCCTTGGGAAGGAAGTTGACTCCTGTCGATGAAGGGTTATATTCATAACCCATCTAAACACTCATGATGCCGTGAGACGTCATAAGTCTCATCTCATCTGAGACACAGCATCTCAGTCTTTCTCTTGCCATCTGTGAAGAATTCCAGATGTTTCCATAGGCCCCACACAAAGGCTCAAGTCCACCAAACTGTCTGATTCTTAGAGTTTACAGACATGGTAAAAAATATTTCTGGGATATTTGAGTTCTTAGTTAAAATTTCAGGAAGCCCAGAGGCTCATTGCATGAATAAATGGAAATATTTACTATCTCAATTCACAAATGGTACCTTCGTTCCACTTTTTTTTTCCCCCCTGAGGATTAACTGACAAAAAAGCCCAGTGGTTTCTCTTATCATACTTCCATGGAAGTATTCCATGTTGTTTTCACCGTGGTTCCTGAATTTTTCTTCCTTGCCAGTCTTCAGCACTTTTTTTGGAAGTGAATGCACAGCATTGGTCAGTCACCAGGTCACCAAAGCTCGAATGTTTGTATTTATTTTATTTTTGAGACAGAGTCTTGCTGTATCACCCAGGCTGGAGTGCAGTGGTGTGATCTCTGCTCACTGCAACCTCCGCCTCTTGGGTTCAAGTGATTCTCCTGCCTCAGCCTCTCGAGTAGCTGGGATTACAAGCACGTGCCACCACTCCCGGCTAATGTCTGTATTTTTAGTAGAGATGGGGTTTCACCATGTTGGCCAGGTTGGTCTCAAACTCTGGCCCTCAAGTGATCCGCCTGCCTTGGCCTCCCAAAGTGCTGAGATTACAGGTGTGAGTCAGCATGCCCAGCCCAAAGCTTGAATTTTATACCTGTTTTCTTTTGTGCTATGTACTGTATCACTAAAAAGCTAGAAGTTTTGAAATTTAGTTTTTTTTTTTCATTTCCATAGGTTTTGGGGGAACAGGTGGTATTTGGCTACATGAGTAAGTTCTTTAGCAGTGATTTGTGAGATTTTGCTGCACCCATACTTGAACAATATACATTGAACCCACTTTGTAGTCTTTTATCCCTCAACCCCTTCCCACCCTTTCCCCAAGTCCCCAAAGTCCACTGTATCATTCTTATGCATTTTCGTCCTCATAGCTTAGCTCCCACTTATGAGCGAGAACATATGATGTTTCGTTTTCCACTCCTCAGTGACTTCACTTAGCATAATAGTCTCCAGGAGGCTGGGCGCAGTTGGCTCACGCCTGTAATCCCAGCACTTTGGGAGGCAGAAGCAGGCAAATCACCTGAGGTCGGTAGTTGGAGACCAGCCTGACCAACATGGAGAAAACCTGCCTCTACTAAAATACAAAATTAGCCCCAGGCGTGATGGTGCATACCTGTAATCCCAGTTACTCCGGAGACTGAGGCAGGGGAATTGCTTGAAACTGAGAGGTAGAGGTGGCAGTGAGCCAAGATCGTGCCATTGCACTCCAGCCTGAGCAACCAGAGTGAAACTCTGTCTCAAAAAAAATAAATAAATAAAAATAAAAAAAGAATAATAGTCTCCAGTCCTATTCAGGTTGCTGTGAATGCCATTAATTCTTCTCTTTTTAAGCTTGAGCAGTATTCTGTAATACATACATATACCACAGTTTCTTTATCCACTCATTGATCGATGGGCATTTGGGCTGGTTCCACATTTTTGCAATTGCAAATTGTGCTGCTATAAATATGTGTGTGCAAGTATTTTTTTTTCTTATAATGACTTATTTTCCTCTGAGTAGATACCCAGTAGTGGGATTGCTGAGTGAAATGGTAGTTCTACTTTTAGTTCAAAAAGTTAGAATTTTGACTTTAATTAAGGTAGACCTCATTAAAATTTGTTACTACATTTTTGAGAACAAATCTGGACCCTGAATTTTCTGTTATGCATCTAGATTTCTGTTTGTATAAGCTTAAACATATTAATTCTCTTTTGAGATTGATCTCTATTTTGGATATTATGGTTTTGATCTAAAAAGAGCATTTGGTTTTCACGCTTCTTTTACTTTTCATGTTTACATTGACCCAGGAGCACTCATTTATCTTCATGATTTGTCTTAGTCCATTTATGTTGCTGTAAAGGAAGACCTGAGGCTGGGTAATTGATAAAGAAAAGAGATCTATTTGGCTTATGCTGGGATAATTTTTGTAAATTTTAACTGCAATGAATGGGTATAGGTCTATTGATATTTACATCTCTAGCATATTTTACTGTGTTCATTTTAGCCATTGTAAATACTTTTATTATTTATTTTACAGTAATATTTATTATGTGTGGACTAATGCTGTTCAAAAGCATGGCAGCAGCCTCTGCTTCTGATGAGGCCTCAGGCTGCTTCCACTCACAGTGGAAGGTGAAGGGGACCAGTGTGTGCAGAGGTCACATGGCGAGGGAGGAGGGCTGGAGGAGGTGTCAGAGCAAGAACTCAATCACTTCTTCCTAGCCCAGAGAGGGCAGGAATCTATTCATAAGTGATCTGCCCCCATGGCCCAAACACCTCCCATTATCATTGTAGATCAGCTTGAGGTTTGGAAAGGTCAAACATCCCAAACTATAGCACTCTTGTAGGCTCATCTCTCTGTTAAGGGCAGCCCCTTCCTTTGCCTTGGAGGTGATGCAGAGACTCTAATCCTACCTCCCTTCCTGGCCAAGAGGCCAACAAGTAGAGTTAAGTCACAACATGGCACAGCTGGTGAACGGAATAAGGGAGCAATGCAACCCTATGTTGAAGGAGCTGGAGGCTTTACCAAGTGTGGGCTGGCAGAAGATGGAAGGAACTGGCTTCTCAGGTGCTGGATCAAGGAGAGTGAAACATAAAGCTGGATAAGGAGAACTTATCAATTTGGGAGCATCCTGCTGAGGATGATTTAGAATTGAGTATGCTGGCAAGACCCCTGGAAGAGATACACTCCTGGGATGCTCTTAGAGGCTGGGTAAAGCACGGGTATGCTAACTGAGGTGGGAATGCCAGAACTGCCACGGCAGACAGAGAAGAAGACCTCAGAGAAGTGGGCATCTGGAACTCACAGACACAAAGGCTAGAAACCTCACCAATTGATTCTATTGGACACAAAGGCACAGAGGACCTTCCACTGTCCTAAGCAATAAGAAAAAGAAATGCACGAGTGAGAGGGGCGCTGGAAGCAGTGAGAAGCTCAGTGGTGGCTCTCCCAGGGCTGTAGTAGAAGATGCCACAGCAGAATTTGGTTTATTGATATAAATTGATATGATAGGGTACTGAAATAACAGAGGCCAGGGGGCAGCACTCAACCACCAGAAGCCAGGCAGGTGCCATTATGAGAAAGAGCATCAAAGTAGGGTGGCAGTCAGGGAGGATTCACCCACAGGGAGTGGTGAAGACAGTTAAAGAGTGTGATATCCCTAGGGGTAAGACACATGGCAAATGAGTGAGGATATTATTTAATTTATACAACTAGAAGAAATCAAGGGTGGATGCTCAGGAAGCTGAGTGCAGCTGCCCAATAAACTAATTATAATCCTTTGCTCGGTTTTTAAACTTGAGCCAATCTAACCTGGAGCCCATTGATTGAAGAGAGGTATGGATCTTTGGGAGAAAGAACTTTACTATGTTAGAGCAAACAGTCACAGTAATGACTCGGCTGATCCATCCCTAGAGGGACCTAAGGCCACTTGCTTGGGTAACCAGGTGGAAGAGGAAGGGGTATGGTAGCTGGCTCCCAAGACGGGTTCCAGTGCACCTCACCTCCTACTGTTCATGCCTCTGTGTGGTCGAGTGGGGCTGACCTGTAACAACCAGGACATTGTGCAAATGATGGAGTGTGACTTCTGAAGTGAAGGCATAAATACACTGTGGCTTCTGCCTTGCTCTTAAACATCACTGCATTTGGGAGAAGCCATCTGCTGTTTCATGAGGACGCTCAAACCAACCTTTGGAGAGGTTCAAGTAGCAAGGAACTGAGGCTTCTTGGCAACAGCACCCGTGAACAACAGCCATGCGTCATGGAATGGGATTGTCCAGTTCCCATCAAGCTTTCAGTTGGCTGTAGCTCCAACCCACATCTTGACTGTGACCTCATGAAAGACCTGCCATAACCTCAAAGGTCAGTCACTCCCAAATTCCAGACCCACAGAAACTCTGAGAGATAATAAATGTTTATTGCAGTTTTAAGCCACTAAATTTTAGGGTAATCTGTTATACCATAATAAAGAATTAAGATAGGGACCAAACATTTCAATGACTATTTAGGTCTGAATTGATATGCAGAGGTTTAAAGCCTCATCATAGACTCCCCGTTAGGGTGGGGACAGATAGGTACAAGAAAATTAATTCAATTTTGGCCTGGGTCAAGCCACAGTGGGTCCACTGTATCTGTGGACTTAGGTGGTGGTTGTTCCCACAGTTGCCAAGTGTACAACTGGAATGGGCATACTTGCTACCACCATAACCACTGCATTATTTGGTCTGTGAGGTAAGCGATGTTGTAATAGAAGGCTGAGTGGAAGGCCCTAAAACTGAAGGACAATTGTGCATCCCAAGAGTGCTAGAGATTAGTGTCACCCTTAAGGACTCACAAGACGCAGGTGTGATGGCCCCAGCCCATCTCTGTTTAATTCATCAGCCTGGCCCCTGTGGAAACCACTGGACCCTGGATAATGATAGTGCACTACTGCAAACTCCATCAGAAGGAGCCCAGATTGCAGCTGCTGGGCCTGGTGTGGTATTTTTACTGTAACAGATGCATGTACCTTCAGGGAATATGTGGCCCTTGTTCTGGTGAATGTGTTCTATGCCATCACTCTTGAAAGAGGGAGAAAAAAAAACTGTTTGCATTCACTTAGACCAGGCAATAGTATGTATTTAGTCTTCCCTCAGGTGGTGCCAACTCTCCTGCCCTCTGTCATGTATGATACATAGTCTGAAGAGAACTGGACCTGCCGGACACCCTACAAAATGGCACCCGGGTCCACTGTATCAATGCCTCATGTCAATCAGATATCAGATGGATGAGCAAGATGCAGCAAGTGTCCTGAAGGCCCTGGAAAGGCACATGGGCTTCAGAGCATGGGAGACAAACCCGCAAGTTTCAGAGGCCCATTGCATCAGTTGTACAAGTCTGGTGGTCCAAGGGACACTGGGGATATATTTAAAGGATAAATGATTGCACCTGACACCTCCCACCATGAAGAAGGAAGCACAATGCCGGTAGGTCTCATAGTTTCTGGAGGTGGCATAGTCCAGATCTGGGAATACTCTTCCTACCCATAGACTGGATTATGTGGAAGGCTGCCTGCTGTAAGGCCCAGAGGAGGGCTCTGGAGGAGATCCAGGCTGCAATGCAAACAGCCCTTCTGCTTGGGCTGAATAATCCAGCATGCCTCAGGTTACTCGCGATCTCAGAGGTGGGGAAAGGCCACCATGTGCAGTTTACAGAAAGTTCTGCAGGGGAATCATGAAGGACCCCTAGGGTTCCGGAGCAAGGCCATGCCATCTGCAGTGGAAAGTTTTACACTCTTCAGAAAAGAGCTCCAGGTGTGCTGCTGCTGGACCACGAGAGAGAGGAAGCATCTGGACATGGGATACCAGGTGACCACATGCACCTCCAGAACTGCCCGGCATGGGTTCAGCAGGTTCTAAGGCTGGGTGGGCCCTGCAGTAGCCAAGGCAAGTCAGAAGGTCTGGCATCCACCATGAAATATGTCAGCAGGGCCTGGAGGACCAAGCCAGCTACACCAGCAGCTAGCTCAGACTTCCGGAGCCCCCATCATTGTTGCACCAAGGGTACTCCCTCAACTCACATCTGCAGCCACATTTGGAAGGGGAAACCCTTACACTGATGGAGGCAGAAAAAGTAAGCTTGGATCTTGGATGGTGAATGTGGACAAAAATGGAGTGACTGCATTACAGCTGAACTCAGGATGGGCCGTAAAGACATCAAGGAAAACCCTGATGGGTGGAGCTTCATTGGTGCACCAGGTTATCTTGGTTTAGATAGAGAATACCTATCTTCTCCCCCTCCCTCCCTTCCTCTCTCCTTTCCTCCTTCCCTCCCTTCCTTCTCTCCTTCCTTCCTTCCCTTTCTTTCTTCCTTCCTTCCTTCCCTTCCATCCCTTCCTTCCTTTCCATCCCTTCCTTCCTTCCCTTCCTTCCTTCTCTTCCTTCCTTCCCTTCCCTCCTTCCTTTCCTTCCCTCCTTCCTTCTTTCCCTTCCTTCCTTCCTTCTTCCCTTCCTTCCTTTCCTTCCTTCCTTCCCTCCCTCCCTCCCTTCCTTCCCTTCCTTCCTTCCTTTCCTTCCCTCCCTCCCTCTCTCCCTCCCTCCCTTCCTTCCCTTCTTTCCCTTCCTTCCTTTCCTTTCCACCTCCTCCTCCTTCTTGTTCACCATCTACTGATTAATGTGTCTGTTGACCTATTTTGTATCAATCACCTATCTATCTAGATATCATCTATTTCTTTATCTGTATCTATTAATTATCTATTAAATATCCACTGGGTCATTCGCGATGTATCTGTCATGTATTATCTGTATTATCCTTCTATCTATTGAACCTATCATCTCTCTCTATCTACCAATCATCATCTATTTATTATCTATTTATTGATCTATCTCTTTACCAATTATCTGTTATTGGTCAGGTGCAGTGACTCATGCCTGTAATCCCAGCACTTTGGGAGAATGATGAGGGAGGAGCTCAGCAGTTTGAGACCAGCCTGGGCAGCATGGTGAAACTCCATCTCTACAAAAAATACACAAAAAAAGAATTAGCCAGGCGTCGTGGTGCATACCTCTAGTCCCAGCTGTTTGGGAGGCTGAGATGGGAAGATCACTTGAGCCCAGGAGGGTGAGACTGCCACAGTGAGCCATGATGGCACCACTGCACTCTAACCTGGGCAACAGAGCAAGACCCTATCTAAAAAATCTATCATCTATTTCTCTATCATCTGTGTATCCATGTATGTATCTATTTATCGATCCATCTATCAATCATCTATCTACCTACCTACTTACCTATCTATCACTATCTTTCTACACATATGGACTCATTGGCAGTAGCAAATGGCTTGGCCAGTTGCTCAGGGCACTGGAAGGAGGAAAACTGGAAGAGGAGGGTTGAGGAGCAGGCCTAGGATAGTGGCACGCTGTGCATGGAGTGGGCCCAACGCCTGCAGATGTGTGAATCCCACGCTAATGCTCACCAGAGAGCCTCCGCCACGGAATGAAGAGGCCCCAGACAACTACATCTTTTAACCCATTCACTCCTTGCTTTAATTTAAATGTATTGTTTTCAGATTTTTTTTTTTTTTTCGAGACAGAGTTTCACTTTTGTTACCCAGGCTGGAGTGCTATGGCGCGATCTGGGCTCACCGCAACCTCTGCCTCCCGGGTTCAAACAATTCTCCTGCCTCAGCCCCCCGAGTAGCTGGGACTACAGGCGTGTGCCACCATGCCCAGCTAATTTTTGTAATTTTAGTAGAGACGGGGTTTCACCATGTTGACCAGGATGGTCTCGATCACTTGACCTCGTGATCCACTCACCTCGGCCTCCCAAAGTGCTGGGATTACAGGCGTGAGCCACTGCCCCCGGCCCTTGTTTTCAGATTTATGTCCCAGACACTTTTCGCTCTGATTTAAGAATGCTGTGCTAAGCATAACCAAAATAGCTTCTGTTTTCATAGCGTATCCCCATAATTTGCCTCATTTTACCCTGACAGCAGCCCTGGGACTTAGGAATGACAGGCAGAAGTTCTTCCTTTCCAGGGGGAGAAAGTGGATGCTCAGAGACAGTAAGTGCCCTGCCCAGGGCCACGGAGGCACCTGGTGAGGGAGGGTCTGGACTCCAGTCTTGCTTGCTTTTGCTCCCGGGTTCCTTGGGCCCCTCTGGCCTGCTGGGCAAAGCGGAGCCAAGTTGACCAGCAGGGGGCGCCAGCCCCTTTTTGTCTGCATCTGTCGACCTGGCTATGCCAGGCAGGCTTCTGCAATCAGCACGGGGGCCCAGTCCTGCGATTGGTGAGTGGGCTCAGTTCCAGGGTGCCCTCTGCCTCACTGCATCTGCACCTGCTAGGCACACCGTAGACCATGCCCTGTCGTAGTCGTATGTGCTCACTTCTAAGTCTCCGCAGACCCCTCGCTGCTGCAGGCTCTACCCAATCATTACTAAGAAATGGACAGGAGTGGCCAGGCGCGGAGGCTCAAGCCTGTAATCCGAGCACTTTGGGAGGCCAAGGCGGGCGAATCACGAGGTCAGAAGTTCGAGACCAGCCTGGCCAACATGGTGAAACCTTGTCTCTACTAAAAATACAAAAAATTAGCTGGATGTGGTGGCGGGCACCTGTAGTCCCAGCTACTTAGGAGGCTGAGGCAGGAGAATCGCTTGAACCCAGAAGGTGGAGGTTGCAGTGAGCCGAGATCGTGCCACTGCACTCTAGCCCGGGCGGCCGTGTTAGACTCCGTCTCAAAAAAAAAAAAAAAAAAAGAAAGAAATGGACAGGAGTTAGCGCCCAGCCAGAGACTGTAAATAAGTCTCAGTGCTAACAATAACCTTTCCCTTCCTGCCGTAGCTTGCGTGGAAGCCCTTCTTTGAGGCATGAATATTGATCTTTTGCCATATGCCTTTATGATGTATACCTTCTCCAGCAGGACCAGGTTTTGTTGCTTTTCTGTTTTCTGCCTTCTCTTTTAGTAAGGTCCCCCGCTTCTGTAACTAGAGATCCTGTGAATTACAAGTTCAGTCAACCACAACAAATTTGTGTCGAGCACTCCCCAGGGGCCAGGCACCATGCATAGTGAACCTAACCAAAGCCCCAGCCCTCATGGAGCCGACATTCTAGGGAAGGAGCCAGACAATAAGCAAAACAAAGAGGGAAATGATGTAATGTGTCAGATGGCAATAAGTGCTGTGAAGGGAAATAAAGCAGGGAAGGGGAATAAGGATGGGAGGTGCAACTGGGTGGGGTGTAGCCCAGGGGAAATTTGCATCATAGAGAAAAGCTCAGAGAAAAGGGCCACAGAGTAGGTTACATTTGAGCAAAGACCAGAAGATGGTGAGGAAGCCAGCTCTGTAGCTGTTTCTTGAGATAATATTCCAAAAATCATGATGGGATGAGGGAAGAGAGACGAGCCCTGGAGGGGGGGATGTAGATGTGCTGGGCCTAGCAGGGCCATAGGGATGATGTTGGTGTCAGTGTAAGATGGGAAACCACTTTTTTTTGAGATGAGGTTTCGCTCTTGTTGCCCAGGGTGGAGTGCAATGGTGAGATCTCGGCTCACCACAACTCCTCCTCCCAGGTTCAAGTGATTCTCCTGCCTCAGCCTCTCGAGTAGCTGGGATTACAGGGCATGCGCCACCATACCAGACAATGTTGTGGGTTTTTTTGTATTTTTAGTAGAGACAGAGTTTCGCCATGTTGGTCAGGCTGGTCTCGAACTCTTGACCTCAGATGATCCACCCGCCTCAGCCTCCGAAAGTGTTGGAATTACAGGTGTGAGCCACCACACCAGGCCAGGAAGCCACTTTTGAATGAGAAATGCATGCAAGGGGAAATGGTCTAGATGAGTTTGTGTTTGCCTCTTCCTACAAAATATTTAAAATTCCATTCCTTCTCAATGGCCTCTTTCTGGTATTTAGAAGAGGAGACTACAATATCAAGATATCCCAAAGCCCTAGGTCCATTTGTAGCTGGGAGGTGCCGGACACATTTTTCTTACTGAAATAGCCATTGCATTCAGCTTTTGGATGGAGGTAAAACTGTGATGAGTCTTGTGAGAGGCCAGCAGCATCTTGTTTGAAGAATGCACCTTTTTCTTCTTGAATATCAGCTCACTGGCTGCTGGGAAGCAGCTGCAGGAGGTTGGCCTGGTGTCACCAACCACACACCTTCACACTGCAGCGCCACAACCACACAAAGCCCCAGAAACTCCTTCCTCTCCCACACGGACAGATCAAGAGTTGAGATGAAGCTCCACATTGCCATTGCTGAATGTATACAGTGTACCAGGCATGCATGGGTGTTAGGACACAAAGTCCCTTGCTTCATGGACCGTAAATAGAGAGAGAGAGAGAGACAGAGAGAGAGAACTCATAAACAAGTGAATGTGCATCCTTCTGTTAGCTAATGATGAATGACATGAAAAGTTGAGTGTGGCGATTAGGGACCCTAGGATAGTCCGCCTGATTTCTGATTTTCTGATTGAGAGAGCTGAGCCTTGAATGAAGTGAGAAACTTCAGAGATGTCAAAGAAGTGTATTGTTGGCAGAGTGTCATGACAGTTCTCCAACAATACACTGTATGAATGTTTGTATCTCCCCTGCCCAAGTTCATATGTTGAAGCTGTGATCTCTGATGTGATGGTATTTGTTGGTGAGACCTTTGGGAGGCGTTTATGCTTAATTGAGTTCATGAGAGTGGGACCCTCTGATCTTTTTTATAAGATTTATTTTTATAAAAAGAAGAGACCAGGGCTGTGTGTCTTTCTGCCATGAGAGCACTTGGTGAGAGCACTCGTCTGTTACCCAGGAGGAGAGCCTTCCTTCATGAGAAACTGAATCTGCTGGCACCTTTGTTCTGGATGTCTCAGCCTCCATCATGATGTGAGTCAGTTCCTTAGAGTAAATCTCTATATGTGTACATCTGCTGGAACCTAACTCTTGGATTCCCCAGAACCATGAGAAATAAATGTCTAGTGTTTGAGCTACCCGGTCTAGTGTTTTGTTATGGCAATCTGAGTGGACCAAGACACAGAGAGAATGGCAATGGCAAAGGCAAAGGCTTTGAAGTGAGGAGAGCTTGGTGTCTGGCTCCCAGAAGGTGACAGTGAAAGGAAAAGGGAGGCAGGGCCACATCGAGATAAAGTGCTTGGGGAATCTTTTCTGCAGGGGTCTGTTGAGCAGGTTTCGAGTGTAGGGAAGTGATATGATCTGATTCCCATTTTTTTTTTTTCTTTTTTGAGATAGCATCTTGCTCTGTTGCCCAGGCTACAGTGCAGTGGTGTGATCTCGGCTCATTGCAACCTCCGTCTCTGGGGTTCAAGTGATTCTCCTGCCTCAGCCTCCCGAGTAGCTGGGATTACAGGTCCCCACTACCACACCTGGCTAGTTTTTGTATTTTTGGTAGAGACGGGGTTTCGCCATGTTGGCTAGGCTGGTCCTGAACTCCTGACCTTAGGTGATCCACCCTCCTCGGCCTCCTAAAATGCTAGGATTACTGATTCCCATTTTTAAGAGCTGGTTTTGGCTTTGGCATGGAAGCAAGGAATACCACTTAGGAAGTGAGCGGAAGGGTTGCAGGCAGGTATGGGATTTGCTGATGGGTTGGATAGGAGGAACAAGAAGCAGAGGAAGCAAAGGATGACTGCTAAATTTTGGGGTGAATTTGGGTGAAGCCTTAGGAAAGAAGTACAGAGGTGTGTGTGTGTGTGTGTGTGTGTGTGTGTGTGTGTGTGTGTGTGTGTGTGTGTGTGAATCCCAAGTTAAGTCTAAGATCCTATCAGACAGCCTGGCAGAGTGGAAGAGGATTGACTACAGGACTCTGGTTTCAGGGAAGAGATCCGACCTGGAGATTATGCTTTGGGATTCATCAGTTCCCGGGGCAGTTGTGTTTTGGTGGACATCTGGGGCATTCTTGAGTCCCTTCTCTTAGTTTATGATGATGATAGTCATATTGGTAGAAGGTGTGAAAGCTAAAGTTCTGCTTGTGTTTGTAATGCCTGAGTGCTTTGTGTGCACAATCTGATTGACTCCACGCCATTCTTTAATATCCCATGTTTGCAGCTTAAGGAAACGGAAGCACCAAGAGTTCAGCGTCAGGACTCCTTTGCAGAAGCGTTTCATTGTGGGGATGCTGGCAGCTGCCTACTCGGCAAGGCCACGCTAGGCTGCCTTTGCACACGAGTCTCCATGCCCGAGGAATCCTTTCTGCCTCAGCCGTTGCATTGTGCATGTTCAACAGCTGGATGTTGTAAAAGAATAATACTAGACATGAACTCTGGGAACAAGGGTTCAAGTCCAGTCTGTTATTTATGGGATGCTTTGTTTGGGGAGCATGAACATATAGAGTTCACAGGATGTCATCCAGGCGAAGTTGATCATCCATGTCTGCCGTCTTTGCTTTGCCATCCGTTCCTTCTCCAGTTACCAGCTGGCTTCTGCCAGCCTAACCCCTTCTAGCCAACTCTCATTTCCTGGCTGTGCCAGCCTGATTACTTCTAATTGTCTTTGACTGCTTCCAGCTGGGTCTTCTAGCTGGCATTCTGTGGGAGCACAGAGGCAGTCTCCCAGCCATATGGGGCGAGGAGATGGGGAAGGAAGAGGGGAGGAAGGAAGCAGCTGGTACGAGTCAACTGAGAAAGCTTCCTGAGGCTTCCCAGCCCACTGGGATTGGTCATGTTTTTGAAAGGGTTAACTCCTCTGAGTTAGAGAATGACCCATCTTTGACAAGACAAACAAGTATATTTGTTGATCCCTAAAGGCAACCAACAATGCAAGTAATAACACTTTTAGAAAGTCACTGGTAATGTCTCTCCCAGGACAGACAGCGTCTTGCTCTCAGGAGCAGTAAAACCCCACTTGAGAACCAAGTGAATGATTACGTTCATTCATTTATTCAACAAATATTTACTGAACAGTGATCATGTCTCAGACACTGTGCTAGGTACTGTAGGGCAAATAATACTAAAATTAGACACAGACCCTGTCCTCAATGAGTCTAAAAGAGGAGAAAGCCATAGATGGTAAATACTACAGGACATAAGGGGAATGTGAAATGACTGTGCCAAGAGAGAACAGAGGGAGATGGGCTTCTTGCAGCTTATTGGTTGGGGAGGGCTTCATGGGAAAGGGAACACCTGTGCTACGTAGAAATGAGTCTGATACAGCAGACTGGGGGCGGGCATGTAGGGAAAGATGTAGCAGTAGGGAAGCCCGATCCTGGCTAATGACAGCTGAAATGTAGCACCCCCTCGTCCCCCGCCTGCCCCAGGATAAGGCTAGAAATTCAGTTTGGGTTAATTAGTAGAGAATTTTCAGTGGCGCATTACTGCTGCATTGAATAATCAGATGTTTTCTGCACATTGAATATGAAGGCAGTACATTGTGTACTAATTTGTTTTACATACAGACATTTCTGGGGTGATTTCTTGTTAAACAGGCCATTTCAGAGACTAGGACTTGTAGTTCAAAAACCAGTTACAAAGCTGAGGCACGGGTAGGATTTGGACTTCTCTTTGGCATCCATCCCAGCTTATGGAATTAGCAATGGACTTGAATCAAACCCAGGCAGCAGGCATGAGAAAGATTTAATGGGCCTGGATTTTCTTTCTTCTTCACCCCTTTCCTGACCTCTACCCTGAGAGGATAATTAAAAGGAGAGAAAATCTCTATTTCATTGTAAATGTCATCCACCATTTTTGTGAAACTTTTTTAGTCCATATAGATACTTGGGGAACAGTCTCTGAAATTTGCCTTAACCTAAAATTTGGAGATAAATAAATCTCTAAATTTTCACAAAGAGTGCACGTCCTAACATTAAAAAAAAAACTTACCCTATTAACTCAGCATTGGGTGGACTCCCAAACTGTTTCTGATGGAAGATTCAGAGCGGTTTTTGGCCCCAAAGTGAGCTCCATATTCTTCATTCTTTAGACAGTTGCTGGACATCTATTCTGCTGGCACCATGCTGGCACCATCCCCCTCCCATGCAACTGTCCTCTTAAGATTTGATTACTGAATTAGAGAACGTTAAAGGGATTGAATGAACCTTACTGAAATAGTCAAGACCTGTGGGAGCAAAGATGTCCCTTAAGCACAGCGAGAAAAACATTTTAAGCTGTAGCTTTAATATTGGTTAATGAGAACAATGAAACAGAACTACAGAAAACGCAGTATGTTCAGTCCTAATAACTGAGGCTGATGACTTGTAACAGGTAGGTAGATGAATATAGTAGTGTATTTAAAATTAGACCTATTGAAAGCAGGCGTTTCTTTGGGTCCCTCTTCAGATGGGTCAGCGAGCCCCCCGACATTGGATTGATGACAGCTGTTGTCCCCCCCCCCGCCCCCACCCCCAATCTCAAAGCATTGCTATGGGTCGATGCCATACTTGTTTACTCAGGAATAAACAATGAAAGGAACTTTGTCAGGACCAAATCCTTCCTTTCAGCTCTGATGTTGCATGATCAGGATGAAGTTTGCATTAAATGCGGGCACCTCAACAGGTAGCATTTTGTAAATGCCTCCCCCTACCTACCCTCCTGCTTCTCCTTCACAAGATTCTTCATTTTCGGTTTGAGAAAACGTTGCGGATCCTGGAGAGGGTATCCAGTGTCGTCAGGGCAGCTGCAATTGTTTATGCGATGAGCACAGTCACAGCGCTTGCAGAACAAAAGCATCGAAGAGCGACGAACGCAGGTCCACCTCCTGCAATCACGGGCACGATTTCAACGGAAGGCAAAGGTGTAAGCTACAAGTAGAGGCAGCAAACGCCCTGGTTTCTATGTTGCTGCTGTTACTATTACCGCTGTGGCTGCGCCTCCTCCAGTACAGCCATCCAGGCTGCGTGCGAGCCCGGTCAGAAGCCGGGCCACCTCCCCACTCTTTCTTCCAGCCATCCATCTATCCTTCCACCCCAGGTCCAGGGGGCCCTACTGTGTGTTGGACTCAGGACCAGCCTCTCAGCCAGACCCACTGACTACGGAGTTCGAGAGTCTTCCCCCTTCCCTCTGCCCCGGGTGGGTGCGCCCAGTGGGGAATTTCACCGCCGAAAGGTCCAGAAAACCCAAGCTCAGATCCGGGCGAGAGGCGCAGCCGGAGGCTGCCAGACCTGGGCGGCCCGGGAGCGCGCACCCCCGAGGCCGCGCAGGGTCCCCCCGCCTGGCGCTCAGGTGGCTCCTCCGTCCACTCCGCCGCTCCCCTCCCCGAGCCCTCCCCTCTCCAGCGAGGGTCGAGTTTGACTGTGGCGCGCGGGGAAGGAGGGGCTACGAGGGATTTGAAAGTGCTCGGGCTGCAGAGTGGAGCTCGCATCTGTTCCCGCCGCCCGCGACCGGATTAAATTTCTGCAAATTCAAACTGAATGGGGCTTTCTTCTGCTGCCTTCCAGAGGGCGCCTGCAGCCCGCCGCGCGCTTCTCTCCGGCGGGAGCGGCCGCCCAGCGCAAGGCTAGGAGCGATCGCGCGAGCCGGACCCGAGCCCGTGCGGGCCAGAGGGCGGCGGCGAGGAGGAGGCTGCGGAGGTGCCCGGGCTCCGGGACCCAGGCACCCAGGCACCTAGGCACCCGGGCCCCGGGACCCAGGCGCTGCCGGACCGCGCCCCACCCCGCGCGCCCGAGCAGGGCGACTGTCATTAGCCTCCTGGACCGGACCCGGGGCAGGATCCCGGCGTCCTGAAAGGGGCCCAGGCGACCCTCCGAGGAGGAACTTTTGGGGGCGGGGTCCCTGGTCCCGCGTCGCCGGGCAGCCGCTATTGTCTGCGCGCCTCGCTTGGCGGCGCAGGGGGCGTGATCGCGGCGGCCCCGGACGCGGGGTGCGGATACCCGGGCGGGGCTCGGCCCAGGGCGGCGGCGGGAGCAGCCGAGGGAGCCGCGGGAGCCGAGGAGCCTGAGGAGGAGGAGCTGCGAGCGCGGGAGCCTAGCCGGAGCCGCGCGGGCCGCGGGCGAGCGCGATGCCGGCTGCGGCTGGGGACGGGCTCCTGGGGGAGCCAGCGGCGCCGGGGGGCGGCGGCGGCGCGGAGGACGCGGCCAGGCCGGCGGCGGCCTGCGAGGGAAGTTTCCTGCCCGCCTGGGTGAGCGGCGTGCCCCGTGAGCGGCTCCGCGACTTCCAGCACCACAAGCGCGTGGGCAACTACCTCATCGGCAGCAGGAAGCTGGGCGAGGGCTCCTTCGCCAAGGTGCGCGAGGGGCTGCACGTGCTGACCGGGGAGAAGGTGAGTCTCCCCGGCGCGTGGGGCTGCGGGACCCGGGCGGGAGCGGGCGGCCGGGGCCCCGCGGGGAGCACTGCGCTGGGAGTCCCAGTGCGCAGCCCCGGACCGGCGCCTTCCCCCTCCTCCCGGCTTTCCGCTTGGGTTAAAAGAGGGGTCGAGCCAAACGCGCGCTCAGACCCTCGCAGCCTTTCCTGAAGGGCGGTCTGGGGTCCGCTGTCCCGGGGCTGGGGGCTGGGAGGGGGCGTCCCGCGCCGCCGTTCTGCTCGTGGGAGGGCGCCGCCTGGCGGACACCAGTACAGGGGGGCGGGATGGGGCCTCTCTGCTCTCCAGGCCGGCAGGGGCGGCGGATCCGTGGCGAGGCGGGAACCCGGGCTAGAGGAGGTGGGCTCTTATGTCGGGGGCGGGGGAGCAGGAAAGCTAACAGCCAGCCTCAGGGGGAGCTTAGAGTCTGATCCCGGCCTGTGCTCCGGGAGGAGGCGGGGGAAGGCTGAGATCCTGCATTCCTGCCCACTTGTGGGCTCCCGCAGCTAGGGAATTTTTCATGCTCAGAGGAGGGTTTTTGTCTCTGCCTCCCACCTGCCCATCCCTCAACCTGGGCTCCTCTCCATCCACTCAAGCCTCCCACCCCTGCCTCCCATATCACCCCCCATTCTCATGCCCACCCTTGTCATCCCCTTCTCTCTGTCCCCCCAGCTCCTCCGTGCCCTCCAGGCTCAGGGTGGGAGCTGCAGTGAAGACCCTGTTACTGGCAGGAACAGAACGACAGATACCCCCTCCCAGAGACTGGGAGATGCCTTCTTGTCTTTCTAGAAGAGGGGAAAGGAAAGGGGACCTCCCCGATACCGAAAGGGACACCTCTCCAGCCTTGCTGGAAGTTAGATGGTCGTGAACTCTTGCCAGGCGAGGGGCAGGTAGATGGAAGGTGTAACTTAAAACTGTGAGAAGAAACCCAAGAGGTGGTGACTTGTTTTTGAGGCTGGGTCACCCAAGGCTGGGAGCTGCCGCGAACTCAGAGCCAATCCAGGCTGGAGCTGCCCCAGGCTCCTGTCTTCTTGGGCTCAAGACTCCCCCCAGGCTGGGGGTGGCTCAGCCCTGGAGGACGACCAGCTCCTTTGTGTGGTCCGTGGGTCAGGGAGGTGTCAGCCGAACGGAGGGAAGGGGGGAGTTCAGGATTCCCAACCGAGCAGGTGGCCTGGGAGCTAAGCCCTCTGCCTTCTGACCTGGGGCCCTCTGCCCAGCCTGGGGCTGCCCTGTGAAACCCCTGGTCACAGGGCCAACGTGCCCTTCCTGCCTGTCCCCGGCCTCGCCCACCCCACCTTTAATTTCCCTTCCATTTCCCCACTTGGTCTTGAAGCTTCTTGCATGTGCATGCAGGTGTCCATCACTCTTGTCATTTTCCCTGTATTCCTGCAGCCGTTCTGAGTGAAGCGCCCCTTCATTATGGGCAAGTGGGGGTTAGAGTATTTTTTAGAAGTGCCTTGGGCCTGAATTCCCGTGCAAAAAGGGAGCGTTCAGTATGAACTTGAGTAACTCTTCAAAGAAGAAGGAAAAAACCTCCAAACCTCGTCCTAGTCCGCAAGGAGTGAGGCACACTCTTACTCCTCCATTCGATCCGACTCGGAGGGAGCTGTCTGACTTCCACATTGCGAGTCCGTTCAGGGCGCAAGGATGCTGCGAGGCCACACAGTTGGCTAATTAGAGTGAGCGCACTCCTCCCGGCCCTGTGTAAATTCCTGTTGGCACTGGAGGTGGAAGTTTATTTTCCTTGGAAACGTATAGGATTCAGTCTGGTCGTGCATATTTCCTCTCTAAACATAACAGAAAGAGGCGAGTCTTTATGCTGACAACGTAATGGCAAACACTGCGAGGACATTCTTCTCGCCTGGCCTGCTGCACAGACTTCTGGCTTCTCTCCACTTCCCTGTGTTGTGCTGTGCCTCCGGCTCTGTCTCAGCGCATTTTTGCGCCATAAAACTCTTGGCCTTGGCTGAATTGCCTGGGGATGGATTCAGAGCTGAGCCAGTGCTTGGGTTCTGGAGCTCTGAGCTGGGCCCGATGGGAACCCCCACATGCAGGGAATTTCTTCCCAAATAGGATTCACTGGAAGAGACTCGCTGCTCTTCCAGGCCTCCACACCCCTTTCCCTCTCATCTTCTCTTTCTTAAATGATGAATCTCGCTTCAATGTTGCAATAACAGGAGATGGTAATTAGATGTACAATTATTTCCCTGGATCCACTGATGGATCGCGGTTAAGGATGGTGGTGCTTTGGGTGGAGGAGGAGGCAGGGGAGAGATGTCTGTGTTGAAAAACTTGGTTTTCCTGCGATTCTCCTCTCCAGCGGGGAGGATCAGCGCTCCAGGGATGGCAGGCATGGGGAGAAATCTGGATTTTAGTTCACGCAATTGCTGGCTTTCAAGAAACAATGGTGTCATTCATGGCATTTATCTCTCAAATCCAACACCTTTAATGCTTAACGAATAGATTTGGGTTTTAGCAGATTGTAGGGATTAAAATGGTTGTGTGTGTGTGTCTGTGTATGTGTGCATGTGCTCGCGCTTGACTCTGGGGACGATTACTAAATTAAAATGAGTCCCCATCCGCACTCTAGTTTTGGGTATTGCCTAACTAAAGCCAAAACCAAGATGACGGCAGCCTCAGGCTATTTGTAACCTGAAGTTCTTTTAAACCGTGAGAGGCTCAGAGGGTTTTGGCCTGGGGAAAGTTTCCTCCAGTGAGTAGAGCTGAGGAAAAGGAGGTCATTAAACCTCCAGTGTCCCTCACTGTGGGTGACCTAGGGAGGCCTCTCTCCCTCATTACGTCCTCTTTTCTTGAGGTGTGTACATTTTGGATTTAGAACTTCACTTTTCTCCTGTCCTTTCTTTTTAGTTTTAAACATTTTTTGTAGGGAGAAGGGTCTCACTGTGTTGTTACCCAGGCTGGTCTCGAATTCTTGGCCTCAAGTGATCCTCCCACCTTGGCCTCCCAAACTGCTAGGATTACAGACATGAGCCACTACACCTGGCCCATCCTTTTATAAAGTATACATTCCGCATTAGGAGGGGAATGAAGTCATTAATACTGTAGTGAGAACTACTCCCAACCCACGTGGAGCGAAAGGATTCAGGGGAACTTGTCTTGGAAAAGTCAATCCATGACAAAGCTGAAAGAGGGTACAGAGAAAGGGAAGTTGAGAGGGCACCCCAAGTTTGGCCTGCTTCATAGCTGCATTCTCAAACTGTGCACTTGGTTTGGGGTGATTTGTGCTAAAATCTGGATTATTGCTGGTCGAAGGCATTTAGTACGGTGTGTGTGTGTGTGTGTGTGTGTGTGTGTGTGTGTGTGTGTGTGTGTAGTGTGTGTGTGTGTGTGTGTGTTTGTGTGTGTGTGTGTGTAGTGTGTTGCATTT
This sequence comes from Cheracebus regulus, assembly GCA_963574635.1. NCBI lineage: Eukaryota > Metazoa > Chordata > Mammalia > Primates > Pitheciidae > Cheracebus > Cheracebus regulus. Next base: position 41,998 of record CAUYQU010086487.1, read on the forward strand.
TGACTTGGTTGCATTTCCAAAAAGCTTTGGGTGAAATCTTTCATGGTTTGCTGGGAATCACTATCTGAGTTCAGGTGACAAAAGGAGCCAGTTTTTTTCCGACTTTCCTTTTGGGTTTCAATCCAATCTCATCAAGAGGCTCCTTTTGCCACCACTGCCTGTAGGACAGTCTTTTGCCTGCTTTTCCTCTGAAGTTGCTTGTTTAGAAGTCATTTGAATCTAGATGGCCCTTTTACTGCTTGTAAAGAAAAGATGGCTTGAGGCCGAGACCTAATTTTATCCTCCTTTGAGTTAATGCAATCTCTGTTAATCTGGCTTTAAAAATAAATAGTTCACTTGGCCCTGTGAAACTCTTAATAGGTACCTTCTCAGTCAGGGCCCAGTGTCTTTGACCAAACCTAAGTTGATGATTAGACCAGGGAAATGATCACAAAGCCAGATTCTGGAAAGCACCATTCTCTGGCTTTGAGACAAAGAGCAAAGCCACAAAGCAAGAGTATGGGGTCATGACTTTGAAACACTTGGAGTAGTTGTGCTTGCAGACCCTGGTATTGGTTCATGATACCTATGAGAGGCGTGGTCTCTGGCACATAACAGGTGACCCCCAGCCCCGGCCCCCAACCAGACAGAGTGACCTGGGGGCTGCTGCATGGTCAGATAATATCACCTATGGACAGATGAAGGAAAGTGACTTACAGAAAATGGAAGTAAGTCACAGAAACAGGTTGGATGTGGTGACTCACACCTGTGATCCCAGCACTTTGGGAGGCCAAGGTGGGTTGATCACTTGAGGTCAGGAGTTCTAGATCAGCCTGGCCAACATGGTGAAACCCCATCTTTACGAAAAATACAAAAATTAGCCAGGCGTGGTGGTGCGTGCCTGTGATTACAGCTACTCAGAAGGCTGAGGCAGGAGAATTGCTTGAATCCGGGAGGCGGAGATTGCAGTGAGCTGAGATCGAGCCACTGCACTGCACTCCAGCCTGGGTGACAGAGTGAGACTCTGTCTCAAAAAAAAAAAGAAAGAAAGAAAGAAAAAAAAAAAGAGTTTAAGCTTTTAAATTTCCATAAACATTAAACTTTAAATAGAAACAACTTAGAAACCACTTATAATGTTTCTAATAGAGACATAAATAATGTTTGCAAGGAATTAGTAAAACAATGGTCCTTTATTATCAGCAATATATTTCGATTAATTCCTTAGAAGTTTGGTTTAGTGGCCAGAAGCGGTGGTTGGGAGGCTGAGGCGGGTAGATCACTTGAGGTCAGGAGTTTGAGACCAGCCTGGCCAACGTGGAGAAACCCCATCTCTACTAAAAATACAAAAATTAGCTGGGTGTTGTGGTGCACACCTGTAATCCCAGTTACCTGGGTGGCTGACACATGAGAATTGCTTGAACCCTGGTGTTGGTTTGTGATACCTATGACAGGCATGGTCTCTGGCACGTGACAGGTTATTACATTTTGTAAAAAATTGAAAAAATATAGTTGACAAAATCTTAATTGAGAAAAATGTAGGTATATCTCAGGTATCGAGCCAGTGTTGTGGGCAGGCAAACTGCAAAACAAGAACGGACGGTCTGTGCCACTGTCCGTTCTTTTGTAATTGAGTCTCACTGAGAGACAAAGTTGAGTACATAAAATGATTGGTTAAGATGTTGAAATCTCTTGTTCTAACCCTGGGTTAAAAAATAATAAGCCTGCTTGTCACTTCCATTGGAATTATTTTTAGGCTAAGAATAAGGGTTGCCTGCTTAGTAAGTTGCCAATAATCATGCTTAGAGCACGACAGTGCCAGATACCTGGAGTGAAGGAGTTACTAAAAATACGATTTACTATGTTTCACCGAGCAGGAAATATGACTAATCTTTGAGGTGGCCTTTTGGCAGATCTGTTTTTAGCAGGTATTTTTGAAACAAACAGGTGCTAAATCCTGTATTTTTGAAGTGCTAGAAATTTAGGGGTAATCACTCTGAGGAACAAGAAATGCTTAGAGAACTGGCAATTCCTATTAATCCTTGGCAGGGACTTCTTGGCAAGAAGGAGGCATTGGCGAAGCACCTGCTCGGCGTGCCCTGTGTGATAAAGCAGTGCCTGTAATTTCAGAGATTGCATTCTGCAGTCGTGGGCGGGTTCTTTTGAACTTCCTGCTCGCCTCATCTTTTTGAAGTACTTGTGAATGATGGAAATTGGCACGTACGGCCTGGTTCCTAGTGTTCATTGATACAGGTCCCAAGGACTTCAAAGGGTGCTTTGAGTCAGCACAACAGTAGAGAAACGGTGCCCACAGAGAAGAGTACAACCATACATTTTCTCTGCAGGTGTGGAGTCAACGCTATAGCTACCCATGCGCACCAATCCGACTTGGGTCTGTGAGACTACAGAATTCTGCATGCTGCCAGAGATGGCAGGTCGGCTTGGCAATCATCCGTCCCAGGGTTTATCTGCCCAGAAGGGGTGGGGAGTGGCAGCCATGTGCCCCCAAGAGAGGGACAGGTTCTCCGTGGGAAGGTAGCTTGGGCACAGGGTATCATTTGCCTTGGAACATATATTCCCTCTGTTGATTATTCATGGTAATGGAGAGACCTGTTCTCTGGGCTAATTGAAACCCGTAGATAATCCCCAGGCCTTATTTTAGCTGATGGGTGAAACCTCTTTCTCTGCTCAGCCCCGGTCTAAGTGCTGACCTGAATTGAATTTCGTGCTTTCTGATAGGAGGTGCCACTGGGTGGTAAGATGACCAGCAGGAAAGAGCTGGAAACACAGGGCCTGAATAGTCCCCCAGCAGAGGATGCCTCTGTGAATTCGAGAGAGCTGTTTCCTCTCCTCCATTATCATCACCAGCCCAGTGCGACAGTGTTTTATGGTTTTTTTCAGGGTCTCCCTCTCGTGCACATTCTCGTTAGATGCTTGCAGCAGCCCTGGAGGAATACCAACCGGCTTGCTGGTGTTCTCACCTGCATTGATTATGTAGAAGGGTGCCCTGAGCAGAGCTTCTCTCTGACTTTATGAGTTTGCTAGGATAGTTCTAACAAATTACCACACACTGGGTGGCTTCAACAAGAGAAATTTATTCTCTCACAGTTCTGGAGGCTAGAACTCAAAACCAAGGTGTCAGTAGGGTCGTGCCCCCTCTGAAGCCAAAAGAGGATCCTTCCTTGCCTCTGTCTAGCTTCTGGTGGTAGCTGGCATGCTTTGGCATTTTCTGGCTTATGACGGCAGCACTCCAGTCCCTGCATCTCTCCTCACAGGATCTTCCTCACTCTGTGTGGCTCTTCTGTCTTTGATCTCTTCCTGTGTCTCTTTATAAGGACACCAGTCATGGGATGTAGGTCCTCCCTAATGCAGTATTGCCTCATTTTAACTCGATGACACCTGCAAAGTCCATATTTCTATTTCCAAAGAAGATTATATCCACAGGTAACCGGGGACTTGAAGATATCTTTTAGGGGAGCATAGTTCAAGTGCCAGCACTTTCTTGGGCTGTCAGTATGGGTTGTGGCTGATTTCCTGGCAAGCAGATCTTGGGAAGGAGATGAATGTGCTTTTAGGGATTACTCTCAGAACTGACATCTGCAAGGGAAGGGGCAGCACTGGGCAGAGGGAGAAGCTGGCCTCCAATGACGCTCTCAGCCAAAGCCCCCGCTCATGCCATGGTGAGCGCTGGCACTGAGCTGGCCCTTTAGTGCTATCCAACTTGGGATGAGAGGACTGGGCTTTGTATTTCTGCATGGGCCAGTCCTTGATGGGGGCTGCCCAGGTAAGGGGCATGGCCTTGGACAGGACAGTTGCTGAGGGCAGTTCCTGGGGAGAGCTCACAGCTTGAGAACCTGTGTCTGGGGGAGTCAATTCTTTAGCACTGATGTGGAATCTGGGGGTGCAGCCCAACATTTGCTGTTTACTGAAAGAGACAGGGTTAGAGCCCAGCGCGATTCATCTGAGTCCAGGCTAGTGCCATAGACAAAGTGGGCACCTTTTCCATGCCTACTTTGGATATGAGTATTCATCATTTCCATGTGTTGGTATCAAGTCCTCTCATCTTGTTACCTTGAAGTATACAAAGTGTGGCCAGGCACGATGGCTCATGCCTGTAATCCCAGCACTTTGGGAGGCCAAGATGAGTGGATCACCTCAGGTCAGGAGTTCGAGACCAGCCTGGCCAACATGGTGAAACCCTGTCTCTATTAAAAATACAAACAAAACAAAACAAAACTAACAAACAAAAAACCTAGCGTGCCCCAGCTACTTGGGAGGCTGAGGCAGGAGAATTGCTTGAACCAGGGAGGTGGAGGTTGCAGTGAGCTGAGATTGTGCCACTGCACTCCAGCCTAGGCAACAAGAGCAAAAACTCCATTTCAACAACAATAATAACAACAATGAAATATACAAAGTATTGCTACTAAGTATAGTCCCCTTAACCAACATTAGCATTTAGTCCTCTGTCTATGTATGTTTGTACCCATTAACCAGCTTCTCTGCATGCTGCCCCACTTTGCTGCTTGATTGTGGTCTCTCACCCTGAAATGAGGGAGCAGCCGGTGTGGCATCTTATTAGCAGATTCTGTGTGCCACACATAGGGAAATATTCTGGCCTCACGTTTCTCTTTGGTTAGAATCCTTGGGGCTCTGTTGTGTTTCTTGGAACTTACAAGGCTGAAAGTTCACTTTATATGCTCTATGGGTTTTTTCCTGAGAACTCTGGGGCAACTGAGATTTGGCCAACTTCAGAGACAATGGCACTTTCCTGGGAAGAGACTCTCCGTTCCCCATCACTCGTGAGTGATGGGAAAAGTTGTTGAAGGAGTTGTGGAAACTTGGATTTTTGACGAGTAGAGTAACAGTTTGGATATTCTTATGGACGTAAAGAACCACTCAGGGTACAGCCATCTGATAACCTCCTCTTAGCACTGATGGTGCTCACTCTGCCCTAGCTATGCAACTTCTTCTTCTTTTTTTTTTTTTTGAAGAAAAAAAAAGAGAAAGAAAGAGAAAGAGAGAGGGGAAGTTTTTTTTTTTTTTTTTTTTTTTAAGAGAAAGAAAGAAGTAGAATAAAAGATAAAAAAGAAAGAGAGAAAGAGACAGAACAAGAATCTTGCTCTATTGCTCAGGATTTCATTTAAATCTGTGAAATGCTTATGCAATTACTAAAAAGCGATTTATTTCCTATTATGTGATCACTTTTAGAATAGGTATGATATAATATTGAAAAAAATATATGTTTTGTGGA
>CAUYQU010086488.1:0-29504 GCA_963574635.1 Cheracebus regulus
GGCGCCGGCAAAGCAGCCGCGCCGGCCGAAACAGCCGCGCCGGCCAAAACAGCCGCACTAGCGACCCGTGGGGCTGCTCCGCCTGGGAATCTCCTGGTCTGGGGTAATAAAAATCCGTCTGGAAATGCGGCGTCCACTCACTCTCTGCACTTTCACTGGGAGCTGCAATCCTGAGCTGCTCCTAATCCGCCATCTTGGATCTCTCTCCTCCTTGTTTTTTTAATATTCCTTTAGAGGGATGGGAATGGAGCTGGTTTCTCTGCCATTTTCCCAATATTACCTAGAAAATCCATTTTTTTAAATGGCAAGGGAATCCTGCGAAACTGATTAGCTTTTTTACTCATCAATCCTAGAAAATCATGACTGATTTTGTAATTTCCTTCCAACTTTAGCTGTTAAGAAGCTCTGAGATAGGTTTGTGGTTACCACTAGCAGTTATGTTAGATTTTGTTTTCTAAGTCTACTTCTGTATTTTGCTTACTTTATGCTTTTGTTTCCAATTTGTCCCTATTTCCTCTTTCATTTTCTTTGTTTTTAGTTAGTTTTGCAGTGTGTGTATCTGTGTAAACTGCATGAAATTCTTTTTGTGGAAGAAAGTGAGACACAAATAAGGGAAAAGGATTAAGATTCTAATATTTTCACCTACTACTAGGCCACCTTTAAACTTTAATCTGCCATAAGTATCTGTTGAAATTCTATTGCTTTAATACCACAAAACTGCTTCAGTGAATGTAAAAAGCCAAGCAGAGCAAAAAAGCATATCACAGATTATAATTCATGCTTTTAAATGAATTCCTGAACCTACCCTTCAACCATGAAGTATGATAAAGATAACTGGAACAAATTGGAAGTAAAAAAAAAAAAAAACAGCGCAGAATTTCTGAAACTTGAATAATATATAGCAAAACTTTTCATGGATCCCTAAGAATATCCTAATTGGAACAACACAGATATAATAACATTTTATTAACTTATTTATATAAAATATTCCATAATGGTCAGTACATGAGCTCTGTAGTCAGACTGCCTGGGTTTGACCCTTGTTGTGTCATTTATTAACTAGGTGACCTATACTAGTTACATTACCTCTCTGTGACTCTGTTTCTGCCACTTTAAAATGAGAATAATAATAGAGCCTAATTCATAGGGTTGTTGTGAGAATCATACTAATGAATACCTATAAAGGGTTAACAGTGCCTAGGCTATATATATATATATATATTTTATTGTAATTTAGGTTCTGGGGTACATGTGCAGATTATGCAGGATTGTTGCATAGGTACACATGTGGCAAGGTGGTTTGCTGCCTTCATCCCCCCCATCACCTACATCTGGCATTTCTCCCCTCATTATCCCTTCCCACCCTCCCCACCCAGCTGTCCCTTCTGTAGCAGTGTGTGACGCTTCCTTCCCTGCGTCCACGTGTTCTAATTGTTCAACACCCACCTATGAGTGATAATAAACGATGTTTGGTTTTCTGTTCTTGTGTCAGTTTGCTGAGAATGATGGTTTCCAGATTCATCCATGTCCCTACAAAGGATATGAACTCATTGTTTCTTTATGGCTGTGTAGTATTCCATGGTGTATATGTGCCACATTTTCTTCATCCAGTCTATCTATGATGGACATTTGGGTTGGTTCCAGGTCTCTGCTATTGTAAACATGCCGCAATGAACATACATGTGCATGAGTCTTTATAATAGAACAATTTATAATTCTTTGGGTATATACCCAGTAATGAAATTGTTGGGTCAAATGGTCTTTCTATTTCTAGGTCCTTGAGGAATCGCCACACTGTCTTTCACAATGGTTGAACTAATTTACACTCCCACCAACAGTGTAAAAGTCTGTGTTGAAGCAACATGTTCTATCCCAATGCAAAGAAACTAAAAACCTTGAAAAAAAACTTAGACGAAATGCTTCCTTTTTTATTCCTCTCACCCTCTGAGCTAAACATTCGTCTTTTCTACCCAGGTGCCTGTGTCTTTCTCTGACAAAGGAAAACCGGACGAAGCTGGGTTTATGCAGCACAGGGGCAGAGAGTTGGAGAGAGGAAGGCTGGGCCACTCCAAGTTATGTCCCCGACTCCCAGGGCTGTCCCGCCAGGGCCTTTCTCAGCTTAGGACCTCTCTGTCTCCCTAGGAAAGAAGGACAGACCCTGACAGTCAAGGGCAGCGCTGGAGGGTTTTTCCAAGCTCCCTAAATTCACAAGCCCTTGGTTCTCTCCTCTTCAAGATCAGCCTGATGAGTCGTCAGTCCTCTGGGCTAAGCTATTAATTTCTCCTTGTGAGGATGTGACACAGGCATGAGGGAGCTGAGTTTATCAAGCGATCTGATCTTGGCTGAGATTCATTGTTTAGATCAGATGAAGGACAGTCTGGGCCACAGGAGAAGTGAACCAGATAAGGAGACAGTGGAGGGGGGTGAGGGTGCTGTGGTGGCGTCCCAGGAGGGCCGGGCACTGGAGGGGCAGAGAATGGCCCTAAATATGGACTCAACACCTTCTCATTTTGTCTGGAGCAGCATGACCGGTCGTGGCCACAGAACAGGCTCACCAGGAGATCAAAGACAATGTGCTGTCCTGTCTTTGTCCTCTAGGCCAAAGCCGGGACTTCTTTTCCCATCACACACCCACAGTCAATTAGAAAGAACTGCCAGCTTGTTTGTGGAAAACACAATTAAAAAAAAAAAAGAAAAGAAAACACCACCCAGGCCCAGTGATCTAGCCCAGAGGAGGGGGCGGAGGAGGGGTCAGGTCAGGTCACTCCTTGGCAAGTGGCCTTATGCAGGGAGTCCCTTGGGTGGCCCCACCTGGGCTCTCCAACTGTGGGAGCCCAGGGGACCAGGCACCATTTGTCCACGGCAGCTGGCCCCAGGAGTCAAGGCATGATGAGGGATGGTGCCCAGAACTCGGCATGTCCCCATCATGAACACCCTTGGTTTCTGTAAATAAACTTCCCCTGATGTTAAAAAGCATTCCAGAGCACCTCACTGCCAACATAAACCCCAAGAAAAGCTAACCCCTTAGGTGGGCGGAGGACAGCAAACTTTGTTCCGCTGAACCCTCCTCTGATGCTTCAAATGCTCAAAGCAAACACTGACTCTGCCAAACGCTCGCCTGAGCCCTGGGCCTGCAGCGGGCATCATGGGTTTTTTCTCCAGCCCACGTACCTGGCAGGAGGAGCAGCATTATCTGATGGACGGTGTTCCTGGTCACAAAGGGCCACTCAGTTCAGGTGAAACTTTGGCTCCAAGTGGCTGCTCCCTCCTGGAGGAGCCCAGCTCTCCAAAGACCCCCACCTGGGGCGTGGATTGCTCTAGGACTGACGAAACCTCTGCAAGAAATCAGCCGCAGATGCCTCCCTCGAGCTCTGCTCTCACCTCTCTCCCCAAAGTGAACCCTTCCAGGGCCCTACAGGCACAGAGATTCTCTGCCAGTGGCGGCAGCTGCAGCCTGCTCCATCCAGGAGAGCTGCACAATGGGGCCCAGTGGTAGGCAGCGACCACGTCAGGTGACCTGCTCCTCAGGTGAGCTTGGTTCCGTGGAGAAGCCAGACGTCACATTTGAACTTTCTAACCCACAGGGAGCCTGGGGTCACTTCCTTCCACCCCTGCTGAGTCCTTGTTCTGACCTCTCCCCACACAGCCAGCCCGCCCAGCCCTGTGCTGTTCCTGCCCGCAGTGCCCTCACTTGACTATGGCAAGTGCATTCGAAGGAAGTGACCAGTTTGCAGGGAACTCCACCACCCTTCTAGCGCCCAGCACTAGGCGTTTCTGAACCTTCCGGGGGTCCCATCATCTGGGGAATCTGTTAAAATGAAGGCTTCCAAGTCTCATGCTCAGGGAGTCAGGCCCAGTAGGTCTGGGGGAGGGCCGGGGAACCTGCATTTTAATATCCTTACTTTATATCTGATTTGAGCCCAATGAGTTTTCTGTGTTGACTTGGAGGGACTCTGGTACCCAGTGCGGGGAGGGTACATTGTAGATGTGATTCCATCCACACTCAACTGACTCTAAGCAACAGAGATCGCCTCTGTGATGTGGTGGGCTCGTCCAGTCAGCCAAAGGCCTGAGAAGCAGAAACTGAGGGTTCCCAGAGAGGAGGACAGTCAGCCTCAAGGTGGTCGCTCAGCTCCCCACGCTGGCCTGCTGCAGGCCTTTTGGGTTTACCAGCCCTATAACCGCATGAGCCAGGCCTTTCAAATACACCTCTCCACATACCTGCATAGCTCTTCTATGGGCCGTTTCTCTGGAGAGCCCTGACTGATCACCCCTTGGGGCTGTCATGAGGCTGAGTGAATGGCTCTGTGTAGACAGTGCCAAGAGGGCCCAGGCCACAGGGATCACCCGCAGATGTGCCCGGTGGTTACTGCTGGGTACAGCAGACGAGCAGTGGCGAGTCGTGGGCTCCCTGTCCTGGGAGGCTGCACCTTCGGCTGCCGAGCTCTCCGGGAACCACCAGGTGTTTGCAGGGCCCCTGCAAATGCCCAGGGCGACCATCTCCCTCCAGAGGTGACCACAGACGTTGAGTCCTGAGGGGTGGATAAGTAAACAAGGAAAGCCGGAGCAGTGAGGAGACTCAGGAGACAGCCATGCCAAGCCAGGCCCGCTGGGGAGCACAGCTCGCACCCCCTCCCTGCCCCGGCCCCCACCTGGGCGTCCCATGCACTCCCAGCCTCGCCCTCCTGGGACTGCTCTCCACCACCTCCCACCGGCCCTGCCCTGCATCCTCCTGGCCCTGCCCGGTCCCCAGTGTGGCAGGAGCTGCTGCTGTCCCCGAGAACTGTGCTCCTGGCTGGCCACTCTTGGTGTCTCGGGGGACTGAGCCTCAGGCCACCGGCCACACCCCAGCCTCTGTTCTCCCTCCCTCAGCCTTCTTCCCCATTGGCCCCCTTGTCTTCAAGTGCACCTGCTGACCGTGCCCTCAGCATTTCCCTTCCTTCCTTCCCTCCTCCATGTGGCTCTTTGGGAGGGGAGGAGGCTGCCCTATCCTCAGCTTCTTACCCAGTAGGTTTAGTTCCATGTCCCCACTCAAATCTCATCGACTTGTAATCCCCAGGCGTCAGAGGACGGGCCCGGTGGGAGGTGAGTGGATCATGGGGGTGGATCTCCACCAAGCTGTGCTTGTGATCGTGAGTGAGTTGTCATGAGATCTGGTTGTCTGATCAGTGTCTGGGGTGGGCTTCCCCTCTCTGTGTCTCTCCTGCCGCCATGGACGACACGCCTTGCTTCCCCTTCGCCTTCCTCCGTGATTTTAAGTGTCCTGAGGCCTCCCAAGCCGAGCAGAACTGTGAGTCAATTAAAGCTCTTTCCTTTATAAACTACCCAGTCTCAGGTAGTTATTTATAGCCGTGTAAAATGGACTAATACCTCACTCCACCTCCTTCTTTCTGGTTCCCACGGCCTAACCCGGTAGCCCCGGGGACTCCTGCAACGCAGCTCCTGCTCCTTCCCGTCCCCAGGCTCCTCCTCGGCCCTGTACCACCCTCCCTGCTCTGCTTCCCAGGCTCCCCTCCATCCAGTACATCGGTGGGGAAGTCCCTTCCCAACCCCAATTCCTGCTGCACCTGGGAGGGCACGGGCAGGACCCGAGCAGAAGACCCAGCCCCATGAGGCCCCTTCCTGCGCAGGAGGTGTCTGCCATATGGATCCACGCTCTTCACTGCCCGAATGTGTGGCTCAGAAAGAACATGAACACCGGTGCACCGATGCTCTTAAAAAAACAATACATCGCGTTAATTGTAATAGACAAATAAGTCAGTGATTGGTAATAAAAATAATACACAAAAATAAATTCGTAACGAAATAACATATACTTCCACATGTAAATGCACCAGATGATGTGATCACCATAAAAGGGGCAGCTGGCTTGCCCAGCCCCTCAGTCCGCAGTGTCCTGTTGGTGGAGATGGCGTTGTCCAAAAGGAGAGAGAGCTGTTGGGGAGGTTCTACAGAAGCCCAGCACAGTAAGTCCACAATGCCCCGTTGCTTGCATTCCAAGGCTAGATCAAAACCACGCCAACAGTGCTCTGTAACTGTGACACACAGACTCTGGTTCCCAGCTCAGAGCATCACCACCAGCCTCCTTCATCCAGAGTCCAGTGGGACATTCACTGAGACATGGACAAGCGTCACTGCATGGCTCTCCCATACATGGCTGGGGAGGAGCACCTACCTGCTCAGTGCCAGTAGCATGCCTCCTGTCAGTGTGGCAATCGAAGGTCCCTGCAGAATGTGAAGATGCTCCCTGAGTTCAACCGCTGGGCTCGTAACTTGGTCTCAAATCCATGTCCTACCACTTCCTTGCCCTGCGAACTGGACAAGTTACATGACCCACTATTTCTCAGCCTTGTTAGCTGAGACACAGACATACAAATAACCCATCTCTCGTTGGGTGTGGAAGGAGTAAGAGAGCACAGAGTGTTGTCCGTAAGGGATCTGGGACTGTGTCGGGCCACGGTGCCTGCTCCACCGTCAGTAAATGTTAGAAATTACCGTCCCCCTCACCACCACTTGCTGGTTACTGTTCTCATTCGGGGTCCCCATCTAACCACCTACTGCTCAGCCAGGACGCCTCCCTCCACCCTCCCGGGGTTCTGCCACTGCTGAAGCTCACCACTGTGCCCTCTCCCCAGCCACCCTGTCAGCTGAGGCCCCTCCCCTGGGTCCCACACCCCTCTGCATGCCCTCTCCTCTCCTTTCAGTTGCCTACAGGTCTTCTTTCTACCACGATGGGATGTTCTCCATCCTCGCTGCCCAGGGCCGTACTCTCTGGTCACAGAATGTGGCTCATAAGAATGAGGAGCTGATCCGACCATTTTACTAAGTTTAATAAGTTAAAATATAAACTGTTGCATGGAGCTAGTGGCAGTGATACCGGACAGGGCAGTTCTGGAAACTGATCTTTCCTTTCTGTCATTGGAAAACTTTGGGTAGCTTTCTTCTGCCTTTAGGAGAAATAGCAATACAAACAGTGAAGCAGGCCAGGCACGGGGGCTCACGCCTGTAATCCCAGCACTTTGGGAGGCCAAGGTGGGCAGATCACCTGAGGCCAGGAGTTTGAGACTAGCCTGGCCAATATGGTGAAACCCAGTCTCCACTAAAAATACAAAAAAATTAGCCCAGTGTGCTGGTGGGCACCTGTAATCCCAGCAATGTGGGAGGCTGAGGCAGGAGGAGTGCATGAACCCGGGAGGCAGAGGTGACAGTGAACCAAGATAACGCTATTGCACTCCAGCCTGGGTGACAAGACTGAGACTCCATCTCAAAAACAAACAGCAAATAAGGAAGCTTCCTACAGCACTTGCTGTGTGCCAGGCGTTGTGGACATGCCTTCCCCACACAGCACACTTAACTGCCCTGCAGCCCTGGGAGGTGAGCGCTCTGGGCTATGCCTCCTCAATCCGCAGGTGATGAAACAGGAATAGACAGTTTCGGGAACGTGCCACAAAAAGGCCGGGGTCCTTAGCAGGACTCACACGCCTGCTGGAATCCAGACACTGCCTACCTCCCTGTTAGAGGTCGACCAAAGAGATATGTTGAAGTCCTAATCCCCAATACCTGTGAATGTGACCTTACTTAGAAACAGGCTCTTTGCAGATGTCATCAAGCTACAATGAGCATATTACGGTAGGCTCCAATTCGATGCGACTCGTGACCTCGTAAGAAGACACAGACACTCAGAGGAAGCCACCCAGTGATGACGGGGTGGAGGCTGGAGCAATGCAGCTGTGAGCCCAGGACCACCCTGGATTGATGGAGCCACCAAAAGCTGGAAGGGACAAGGGGGGATCCTCCCAAGAGCCTTTGGAGGGAGCAGGGTCCTGCTGAGCCCTTGATCTGCAAGAGAGAAATTCCTGTTGTTTCAGCCCCTCATGATAGAAAGAAGAGCCTGTAGGCAACTGAGAAGAGGAGGGTGCGCATAGAGGGATGGGACCCAGGGGAAGGACCCCGGCTGACAGGGAGGGTGGGGAATTGTGCGGTACTCTGTTAAGGCAACATTCACTCCCTGAAGCCACCCACCGTACCCCCACCTCACAAACGAGGCAGCCAAACTCTAGCTGACTCCTGACAGCAAATGTGAGCGTCCCGTTTCCTGCAAAATTCTTCTTCCCCTCGTTCTCTTCCCTATTGAGCTCGGACCCGTTCTAGACTAGCACATCCAACAGAAAGGAAATGTGAGCCGAAATGCAATTTTAAGCTTTTTAGCAGCCACATGAACACCAGAGGCAGGTGCAATTAATTTAAGGAAGATTTTAGTTGACCTGATTTATCCAAATTATTATTATTTCAAAAGTAATCAATATACAAATTAACAAGACATTTTACATCTTTTTTTGCGGGGAGGGTGCTGTCTTCCAATTCCAGTATGCATTTACACCTCTAGCGGATCTCAATGTGGGTATTACATTTCCATGGCAAATACTTGACCTGCATCTAGCGTTTATCAGCCTGTGGGTGCAAAGTAGATTCACACACCCAGGTTCTCTCAGACACCTTTGGGGGTTTCCCAGGAGCCGAGTTGAAAATCCATTTGTAAATTTACATTTACATTAATTAACATTAAAAATTCCACTCTTTAGCCACCCTGGGCCTATCTTAAGTGCTCAGCACATCTATGGCCGGGGGCCATGCAGTCCTCAAACCCTCCCAAGTGTCAGTGTCCTTACCTGCTGCCCAGCTCTCCCCTTCCATTCCCAACAGGACAAGCTGAACTCCAGGCGCTGAGTCATACCACACCTGCTGCATGGCTCTGCCCTGGCCCTTACCATGCAGGGGCAAGGCTGGGATCACAAGTCTCTCTCCCACCGGGATGGATGGCCCTGGGGACAGGGACTGTTCACAGAGCTTTGGAAGCACAGATGAGGGTACAATGAACTCTGCTGGGGTGGGGGAGGGGCGGAGCAAACTGCTGGGCTGCATGGGTCTGGAACTGGGCTGGAGATCTGGGGACTCCTCAGGCAGGCTCTGGGTGGGGGCAGTATTTCAGGTTGAAGGAGTGTGGTTCTCAAAAGTCTGAGAGCTGGTATTACCTCATACCCATTAGGATGGCTTCTATCAAAAAAAAAAAAAAAAAAAAAAGAGAAAATAACAAGTGTTTGCCAGAATGTGGAGAACTCAGGCCTCTTGTGCACTATTCATGGGAATATGAAATGGAGCAGCTGCTGTGTGAACCAGTACGGCGTTTCCTCGGAAAATTACAAACGGAGCTACCATACAATCCAGCAAGTCCGCTGCTGGGTATATACACAAAATCACTACAAGCAGGGTCTTGGCCAGGCACAGTGGCTCACACCTGTAATCCCAGCACTTTGGGAAGCCAAGGCAGGTGGATTACCTGAGATCAGGAGTTTGAGACCAACCTGACCAACATGGTGAAACCTTGTCTCTACTAAAAATACAAAAATTAGCCAGGTGTGGTGGCACATGCCTGTAATCCCAGCTACTCGGGAGGCTGAGGTAGGGATTGCTTGAACCCGGGAGGCAAGGGTTGCAGTGATCCAAGATCAAGCCACTCTATACTCCAGCCTGAGCGAAAGAGCAAGACTCTGTCTAATAAAATAAAAATTAAAAAGCCCAGATGTGGTGGCTCACACCTGTAATTCCAGCACTTTGGGAGGCTGAGGTGGGCTGATCACAAGGTCAGGAGTTTGAGACTAGCCTGGCCAATATGGTGAAACTCCGTCTCTAATAAGAAAAAATATATATATACAAAAATTAGCTGGGCACGGTGGCACATGCCTGTAGACCCAGCTACTGAGGAGGTTGAGGTCAAAGAATCGCTAGAACCCAGGAGGCAGAGATTATAGTGAGCTGAGATCGCACCACTGCACTACGGCCTGGGCAACGGAGCAAGACTCCATCTCAAAAAAAAAAAAAAAAAAGGGTCTCACTGAGAGATCTGCACCACATCTGTGTTCATAGCAGCACTATTCACAGTGAATGTGAGAAGTAGAAGCAACCCAAGTGTTCCCAGAGGGATGGCAGGGCACAGAAGATGGGGCGTGTGGGTGCTGCATGTGTACACACAGTGGAATAGCAGGCAGCCTTAAAAAGCAAGGAAAGTCCAACACAGGCTACGACACAGATGAACCTTGAGCATACTGAGTGAAACAAGCCAGACACAAAAAGACAAATACTATAATACAAGACACCACTCACACAAGGCTCCTCGAATCGTCAGATTCATAGAAGCAGAAAGCAGAAGGTGGTTGTCAGGGCCTGGGGACAAGGGGAGGAGATGGGGGGTGGGGGGAGGGGAAGTTGCTATTTATTGGGGAACAGAGTTTCAGTTTTGTAAGACGAAAAATTTCTGGAGATGAAAGGTGGCGATGACAACCTTGTGAATGCGCTTAATGCCATTGACCTGTATGCTTAAAATGCCTAAGGTGGTGACTTTTATGTTATATGT
Source organism: Cheracebus regulus (assembly GCA_963574635.1). Taxonomy (NCBI): domain Eukaryota; kingdom Metazoa; phylum Chordata; class Mammalia; order Primates; family Pitheciidae; genus Cheracebus; species Cheracebus regulus. The sequence continues at coordinate 10,412 of CAUYQU010086488.1, forward strand.
ATTTTACCACTATTTTTTAAAGAAAATTAACCTCATTTCATAATGTAAGGAATCAAATTTTAGATCACACGCACAACAATTTTCACGGTGAAATGTCTTCCCTAGCCATATTATTAAAGAAAATTTACACTTCTTAACAGTTTGAAATGAAAGACTGTCTTCTAAATAATATTCATCCTCCAGATATCAAATTTGCAGAGAGACAAAATTTCTGTTTCAATCTTAGATATAGCCATTTTCAATGAAGTACAAGCCCTGGTAGAACTTGGATTCTCATAAGTGATACTGGAAAAAAGAAAGTCCAAAAGCGAGAAAGTTCCGTGGGAGTTCAGGAATCCGGGTGGTCCTCCAGGAATGAAGAAGGGGGAGTGCCTAATGGGTACCAAACAGTCAGTAGAAAGAATGAATAAGATACTATTTGATGGCACAACAGGGTGGCAGAGTCAATAATAATTTCATTGTACATTTAAAAACCACTGAAAGGGTATAGTGGGGTTGTCTGTAACACAAAGGAGAAATGCCTGAAGGAATGGACTTTTATCTTCCGTGATGTTATTATTGCACATTGTGTTCCAGTATCAAAACATTTCATACCCTATAAATATGTAGGCCTACTATGTACCCATAAATATTAAAAATTAAATTAAAAAAAAAGTGCATCCCGGGGAGGTCAGGTAAGCTGGGAGGCACCAATAGCTGCTATAGCCCTAGACGGACAAGCCCCAGGATCCAGAATTATCAGAGGAATTCCGGCGGAATATCAGAGGACCACGCAGCGTGGTCCCGCATGGCCACAGTTCTGGGTGTACGGAGGACAGAAGGCTGGAGACGGGGAAGGAAACCCAGGGCCCGTTGGCAAATGCTTTGGCTGTCCTGGTGTTAGGAGGGCCAGGAGGGAGGTCAAGGCAGGGTGGATGGATGACAGAGTAGAATATCAACAGGCCCTGGGCACTCCTTCACCCACCAGGAGACCTTGGCCATCTGTTCCTGAGGTATCCTTCTGGAGAGCAGGTCAGAAGACAGTCCCACAACCCCTGGTCTGTAACTCCGAAATCCAAATGCTTTCAGATGGAAGGGCATCTTCCTACCTCCTAGGAGGGCAGAGCCTGACTCGAACAGGCAGAGGCCTCTTGTGGCTGTTACCTGCTGGTGCCGCTTTTCCTGTCTTTGCCACAGAACTACGACTGTTAAACAGGGCCCTGCTCACACCCCATGGGGTTAGGTGCACGTGTTATGTGCACCACCTGACCTCTCCAAAATCAAAGAAATTCTGAAACATGTCCAAGAGCTTTGGATGAGAAACTGTGGATGTCTAGTACTTACCATGCATGATTGTAGGAAAAGTCATTCATTCATTTATGAAATCTCATTTAATGCAGATCCTGGGGGTCCCTCAGACCACCTCCAAACTTTCTTTACAGTTACAATGTGAGTCATTATGTAGCTTTGTTGCATGTAGACGTCAGCACTGATGTGCAAAAAAAAACCCACACACACACAGTGAATCTAACTGCACTTGGATGAAGGCAGTTATCGGCGATTGGTAGTGGGCATTGTGTTCTTCACAGCCACACACGCACAGGTTTTTTCTTTTTCTTTTCAAATGTCAGCTTCACTTAAGAATGTTCTTGAAGAAGCAGTAAAAAGAGTTCGTTTCATTAAACCTCAGCTCTGGAGCACATTTCTTTTCTATATTCTGGGTGAAGAAATGGGTGCTCTCCTACAGAAGAACACCAGCTGTGGAGGAAAAGGACTGGTGGGTGCAGCCATGAGCTGATGGAGTCCTCTTTTTCACGGAGCCCCATTTTACATGCAACACCATCCGACAGACAAATCACAGCTATTCAGACCTAGGTTTTTGGCAGACACCTTCTCAAAAATAAATGAAATAAGGCTGTCATATTGAGGAAAGTAGTATTTGTTGCTAAGGGTAAAATGTATTTTCAAGTGAAAATTAAAATTCTTGAAAACTTGTATCCAACACCTTGAGCCAGACAACCTCCCAAATTTAAAGAGTTTTCAAATGAGATTAGTGGTGATATTGACAAATGTGATTTTGTGATATTGTTTAAGGAAACAGTTTGACATTTGGAAGACCTGCATAACTCAGTGAATCAATATTTTTCAAATGAACAGTCTATGGTGGTATAAAATATTTTGTTGGCTGAGGCAGATGGGTCACTTGAGATCAGGAGTTTGAAACCAGGCTGGACAACATGGTGAAACCCCATCTCTACTAAAAATACAAAAAATTAGCTGGGTGTGGTGGTGCACACCTGTAATGTCAGCTTCTTTGGAGGCTGAGGTGGGAGAATTGCTTGAAATTGGGAGGTGGAGGTATCAGTGAGCAAAGATCAAACCACTGCACTCCAGCCTGGGCGACAGAGACTAGAAAGTAAGAAAGAAAGAAAAGAGAAAAAGAAAAGAAGAAAGAAAGAAAAGAGAAAGAAAGATGAAAGAAAGAAAGAAAAAGAAAGAAGGAAAGAAAGAAAGAAAGAAAGAAACAAAGAAACAAAGAAAGAAGAAAGAAAGAAAGAAGAAAGAAAAAGAAAGATTGATTTTGTGGGCAAAGGAGCCATTCAAAGTGCAAGATAGATCAATGGATTTTAATGTAATAGAGTATGAAATATTCATTGACATGGTTTCAGATTCCACATTACAACCAACCAACCTTCAAGAAACCACCATTTGTTGAATTTTGTGATAATATCAAGGAAGAATCTCCACAATTATCTGCCAAGGCTAATAAAATACTCCCACGTATCTGTGAAAGATCAATTTTCTTCATATATTTGAACTAAAATCATGGATTGCAGAAGCAAAAATGAGAATCCAACTATCTTCTATTAAGCCAGACATTAAGGAGGGGTGCAAAAATGTAAACCACTCTTCAGAGTTTTTTGTTTGTGGGAATATAATAAATGTTCATTAAAATATGTTAAGTAAACATGAAATGAGTTTTTATTGTCATTGTAAATGAATCAATTAATCAATATATTTAAACATTTCCATTTCAATTTCTAATACTGTACAAATTACAGATAGATGTCTAAATCTGTTGTTATATGCAAAAGCTCTTTGGGGGGCTCAGTAATTTCTGAGAGTAAAGCAGTTCTGTGACCAAAAAGTCTGAGAGCACTGGTTTGATGTTACTGTGTGACAGCCCCTCTTCCAGAACTGGGCTACAGCCAGGAAGAAGACAAAGCCCTGCCCTCTGGAAGGTCAGCTTCTAGAGGTGAGACTGACAATAAACGCACTGACATCTTTACAACTGCGAGTAGCCATAAATGCTGTGGGGAACACAACTGGATTAGGGAGTCATTTTCGATCCTGTGGCCCTTCTCTGGGGGATAGTCTGTGCCCAAAAATGTGGAGAAAGAATGCACCAGATGAACTAAGAGCCAGGACCAAAGGAAAAGAGCTCCGCTGGGGTGGTCATGGCTTGGAGGCTCAAGAGCTGGCAAAACTACACTTAGAACCTGCAGTAAGGGAGGTGATTTCCCGGGGCCCTGAAAGACATTTTAAGGATGTGTCTGATTCTCAGTGCAAGTGGAAACCACTGGTTTTGATCAAGGGCAGGTCTGATCTGAAACTTACTCTGTTTCTCGGAGAGCGGTGGACCGAGGGGGCATCTGTGAGGTGGAGAGCTGGTGAGGAAGCCAGGCGACCCTGCAGGTGGGGGAGAATGGGCTTGGGGGCTAGTGGAGGACGGAGGAGAAGCTCGGAGCTGTGGAACAGACGTGGAGGCAGAGCCAAAGGGCCTTGCTAATGGACAGGGTGTGGCTCTAGAGAGAAAAGGAGGGATCAGGGATGTCGCCTGGGGGGTGGCCAGCTGGGTGCCTGGGAAAAATTGGGAGGGCTCAAGCAGGCGGGCGGGGGAGCCGGGTCAGCTGTGCTCCGAGCCAGGGCATGTGAAATTGAAGGTGCCGATCGGCCTTCCAGCGAAGGTGTCCAGGCGGCAGCTGGAGCTGCAGGGAAATGGTGACAGCCGTCAGCACCGTGGCGGTGGCAGTGTCGGTCTTGGTGGTCAAGCCCTGACCCCTCTGGGCTGGTGGGAAGTGGGGAGGTTCGGGGACAGCGGGCAGGGGAGGTGGAGAAGACCTCGGGGGCACATCTTCACCCTGTTCTTGGCTACCATATTTTCAGGAAGTCCTTCTTGAGGCTGGGACAGAGGGTGGGGGCAGTTCAGTCCCCTCGGGAGAGTTTATTCTCTGAGGCCTGCGGTGGGAGCCAGGGCGCGGCAGAGAGGGCTTCCCACCTCCTGGCAGCAAGTGGGAGGGAGGCGCGGAGCTGAGGCCGCGCTGCGCGGGTGGAGCTGGCAGCCCGCGTGGACCCGCGCGGTTCCCTGGGCCGCAGGGGCGGAGGCCGAGTTGGCTGTAGCGGGATGCGGTGAGAGGCACCGCCTCCTGCCGCGATCACTGGGGGTGCACGCCCGTCTTCTCTCGCAGGCCCCCGGATCCTGCCATCTTCCGTTCCCCGGCCGCTCCCCGGCCTTCGCCATTTAGACTGTCCCGGCGATTCGTGGGACGCAACCCTCCCCCAGAGCCCGGTTTTCCAAAAGAGGTCCGGACGCCCCGGCTACAGCCCCCTCCCCGGGCCTCGGAGGATGAGAGGGGTCACCGAGCCCAGCCGTAATCCTGCCTAACCCCTGACCTCTCTCCTTCCCCGCCCCCACAGCACCCCCCTCCCCTCCCCCTCTCTGAGGACCTCCAGAAAACGGCGCGGAAATGTGCTTAGGAGGTGTGAAGGTGCTGGGAGCGCCTCCGGAGGCGGTGGTGACGCGAGGAGAACTGCTTCCAGGTGCGCTTCTGGAGCGCACGGAGACCCCCCGGCGGGGAAGGGGCCCGGCTCGCGCAGCGTGGTGTCTGCTCATCGATTTCCCTCCGAGGAGGGCCCGAGGCCTCTGCTGCCGGAGCCGGGAGGCTGCGCGGGCCCCTCCCGGGCACGCGTGGGTGTCCGCCCCTCCCTCCCCTCCCCGGGAAAACGTGAGGAAGGCAGCCAAAGGCTTTAATTTTGAAAGGGGAGCTGGCGGCGCGGGAGCTGTGAATGAGACGGCCACTAAGGGAAGCAAGTCCAGCCAGCCCGGGAGGCGGTGGAGACCCGCGCCCGGAAGTAACCGGATTAGGTCTCAGGATGTGATCGCCCCCGGGTCACAGGGGAGACGCCAAGGACGCGCGAGCGGAGGGCGCGGAGACGGCCGGGAGTCAGTCACTGTCACTGGGCTGGGAACGCCTCTGGGCGTTCCGGCGGGGTGGCGGGGGGGTGGTAGGGGGAATGGAAGGCCCCCGCGAACTGCGCGGCCCGGGGAGACCCCACCCATCGCTGAGTCCCGACAACCGGCTTTGAAGTTGCTGCTGTGGCTCGGCCCCTCCCCCGTCCGGCACCGAGCTGCGCGGAGCCCCCGAGTCCAGGCCGTGCCCCCGCTTCGTCGCTAAGCGCTTATTGCGGCGGCTCATTGGACCACGTCGGTGGGGCGATCGCAGCCTCTGATCCGTGAGCTGCAAAGAGCTCGGAGGTTCATTCACAAATCCGCAACCCGGGCCTTCCCTCTACTCCCCCGAGCCGAGTCCCAGGGCCGGCGCGCCCAGGGTGTTGGGCGCTGGGAGGAGGCCCCGCTCCTGCCGCTCCCTTCGACTCCCGCCCCCCGCTGGACTTGGGGGAAGGGAGAGCAAGTTTTCGCTCCGGAAGAAACGCTCGGAGCCCAGGAGTCCGCCTCCTGGATCCGGGCGCCGGTTGGATTCGGGCTCCGACGCCCAGGCCCTCCTGTCAAAACAAGGGTCCCGACTGGGCGCGAGGCCCCCCATCCCCAGGAGACAGGAGCTCGGCCAGGGCGCATCCACCGGGTCCTGCTCCGAGCCAGAGGACGCGAGTGTAGACACCCACCCTCACCCCGCCCCTCCACAGAGCTCCCTCCCTCCTCCTTGGAGTATCGCTGGGCACAGGGCAGGTCACCAGGAATCCCCCGTAAAACCGTGCTCGCCCAGAGGTTCCTGCTCCCTCCGAAGGCGCCCAGGAGAGAGAAGGGACCTGATTTCCTTGACTTTCGAAGGAAAAGTGCTGGGGGCCTCCTAGGGATCCAGCCCTGGAAGCTCCCCACATCTTAGCTCAGGCCAAGGCAAGGTGGGGAGGAGAGTTAGGAGAGGGGGAGAGGGGTTGTGCCCCCTTCAGAGACCTCTAATTCTGGAGGGAAAAAACTGGGGCACACCCTAGTGAGCCAAGGCCTGCGCTCCAAGCACCTCCACACATCCCGGGCAGCGCACAGCCAGCTCCCGCCGAGCGTGGGCACTGGAACATGGGAAAATCCAGCTGGGGCTCCCCCACCGACAAAACTGCCCCGCGGTCCAGCCTCTGGATGAGTCATTCCCGGGAGATGTGGGGAGCTCGGGACCGGCTCCCGCTCCACAGGGCAGACGGGACTGCCCCAGGTGCCTGGAATGTGCCTGCACTCTGTCCTTCGGACCCGAGGGAGACCCGTGTGCCACAAGCCCCGCTCTTCACCCTAGTCTGCCCCACCTGCACCCCGCTGGCGAGTGTGCCAGCGCTAGGCACCTCCTTCCCCGGGAAGGGAGTTCCCCTCCGCGCAGACCCGCGTTGCCCTTCTTTTCGCTCGGTTTTGTGTTTTCCAGGAGTAGTTTCTGCAGAAGGGAGATTCTCCTCCGGGCAGAAGGGATCTCAGCCTGCAGTCAGCTGAGCCTCGGACCGTGGGAGACGCTCACCACCCTGTGGATCTTGATCCGAAATCGTTTCTGGCAGCCGACTGCGGAGAGTGCCCTAGTAGCGAGGTTTCCAACCCAAGGAGCCCTGGGCTCCACATTCCGTCTTCAAGCCTGAACTTTCAGGGCTGCTTTGTACGAGGTGCCGCTGAACTTGTGTCTGCAAGCAAGACAGAAAACCCTAAGTGCCGCCCAAACTTCCTTGTTTGGGGAACCCGCGCTTTGCCCTGGGAACGCGCCCCGAGCCTTGGTACCAAACTTTCTGGCCGGGGTGGCGGAGCTCAGAGTCCCCCTTCCCCCTAGGCGCGGCCCCCTAACATCTGTAACCCAAAGGTTGCTCCTCAGCCAAAATTAGCCCAGGCAGGGCGAACAGAGAACTAAAAGCAGGCAGTGAATTCGAACAGCTCTCATTTCTCATTCCTGGTAGATGGGGAGGTGTAAATCCCGAGGAATTCAAGAGCATTCGCTCCATGCACGGGAAATCTTTGCGCGTATCTAGTTTCTTTCTCCTAGCCTGTGTTAATGCTCCAAATGGTGTCGAGTTGCTCAACTTTGCCGTCATCACAGAGGCTGTTGTGTCTTAGGGGATTAACTGATGTGAGACACACAAAACCCTGCAACTCCACAACGTAAACTACAACACACAGCCTTTCTGGAGGGGACCGGGATATTTCAGTGAGTTTCCGACAGGAAAGAGGAATATTTTAGGGGAGAAAGAGAGCACTTCTATAATGTACCTTAACTGAGAAATCTTGGTCTACTGAGCTTTTCCTCAAGTAGAGCCAGAAGTGCTGGAATGAGAGGAAAAGGAAGGGAGTGGGTCCAGAGCTCCACAGCAGGTCCCCATCCCTGGTGGGAATGAGAGTGGACGGCTGCCCTGGGAAAGGTGGTTTGGGCCTTGGACAAGGCTAGAGGCAAGGAGTCCATGATAGAGGGGTGGCACAGTGCCCCTCCGCGTGTGAGTCCACGAAGGTCACTGTGAGACTTTGTGCTTGTAAAAGGTCGCCACGCTTCACACGAGCTTCTGTACTCAACACAGGGATTGATTGGGTACAGGGATCCCCTCATACCATACATGTAAGCATGTGTGTCAATTAAAGATGCTCGTGCTAAAGAAACGGCAAACTTTATTGAACTCAGAGGAATTGATCAATCATTTAACTAAGTAGAGGAAATGTTTGAATTTAATTTGTAATTTAGTTGCCTTTTTATATAAAAGTATATATCTTTATATATTTATATTTGATAAATAAAAAAAGAAATCAGTCAACATATATTTTAAAAAATATATTTCCCCCAACGTAGACACTATATAAATTAATTGAGTTCTCCCAGTTAAGCACGATTCATTGTGATGTTTAGGAGTGGGGTGATTGTTTAGATATTTTCTTCCTTTCATAAAACCTAGACTAATGAGTTATCATCTAACAAGCTGTAGGTAGTTTGGCTGGGCTGGATCCAGAGGATTTGAGTTAAACCGAGACTGTACTTGCCTAAAATTTTGTAAATCTCTAATCACACAAATCCCATTTCCAAAAATGCTGGAAAGTCACTACAGGGAGTTTAAGCTACACTGGCCTCTCTGTAATTACTTGTAGCTTTTGGGGAAAGAAGAGAAGAAAAGAAATTTTCAGCCTCTGTGAGGTGGGGCTGGTGTTTCAGGAGTTCCTTTTGAACATCTTGTTTTCTTTCCAAAGGTCAAAGGAAGACAGAGGATGCATACTAGAATTTCTTCTGTCTGTGAATGGTTGCAAGGTTGGAGAAGGTGGTTAATTTATTTGAAAGCTCATTATCCTTTTCTGTGTTTTCCTTCCTGTTTTGGTGTGCTTAGCCAGCTCAAGCCATTCTTCGAATTCCTTTGTCAAACTGATTTTACTTATTTGACTCGATTATTTGAGAGGCGCCACTTTCTTCTGGCTGCGATTTTGAGGAGGCGTTTTCATGAGGGTCCAGGCATCAGGTGGTGAAACAGTCTGTGCTCCCAAGCCCCTCCCAGGGCTCCAGGAAGACTCCAGGGTGCAGATCTGTTTGGGGAGACTCAGGGGTGGACCTTGAGTGGAAGTGGGCCCACCTTCCACGGGAGTTCAAATTTTAGGGAATAAGAACAGCAGTAAAATAGGATAAGAGTGCAGGCAGAGAATTGCAGAGAAAAGGTGATTACTGGGAAGGCAGGTCATCCAGAATAAGGCTCTGCCGGCGCTGGAGAGCCAGAAGGGGGAGCGGGCACAGAGGTCCCGGTTTGGGTGTGGGGATTGCCAGCACAAGTACAGCCGTCCTTCAGAGTTTCATTCAGAAGCCACCGCTTTCCAGAGACACCAGGTGAGGGACAGTTTCTGCATCTTTAGTCGCCAGCTCTGGAGATCTGCCCACCTGCCCCCCTCCCCGGGGAGCTTGGGCCAAACATCAAGCCAGGACAGAAGGGCTGTCCCCCGTGGGCGCCTGGCCCACTCTGCTTCCCCGACACACAGGACCTTTGGCTGAGCACAGGCACTTCTCGGGCGATCCGGGCAGAACCAGGACGTGCAATGCGACTGCTTGCCGCCCTTCCCTGACTAGCTTCTGCCAGCGCCAACCCATCCACCAGGCTCGGCCCGCGCCACTCGCGCCCCTGGCGGGCCTGGGGCGGGGAAAGGCGAAGCGCTTGGCACCGAGGGCCCAGCGCCCCAGTTCCCACGAAGCTCCCGGCCCTTGGCAGGCCCGCCGGTCCTGCATTTAACCCCTTCCTTCCAGAGGTTATTCCGAGGAAGTCCCAAACCCTAGACCCAGCCTCCCATACTCCGTCCCCGAGCTGGCCCGGTGGGCATGTTGGTCCGTCCTCCTTCGCTCAGAGGTGAGCGCAGACGCTCAACCTCTGCGCCTGCGGGCCCCGCCCGCCCCGCCCCTGCTCCCCGCGCCCCTTCGTTTTGGCCTTTGTCTGCAGGTCCGGTTTTAGCGTCTGCAGCGGGAGGCGAGGGTGGCTCTCTGACCGCCCGGGGGAGATCTTTCTCTCCAATCGGCCCCAATTCTCCGCCCGGAGCCTGGAGCCTGGCCCTGCGGGGCTCGGCTCAAGGCTAGGGGCACAGGGCTGGTCCGGCCTGCTTTGACTGGGGTGGAGATCTCGCCCTCAGGGATTGTTGGGGGTCTCTGCCCCGCGAGTGACAAGGCCGCGGCGAGTGAACGGCTCTCATTGAGCCCATTTTTCCAATTGTCCCGTCAACCTAGAGAAGCAAGGGGAGTGAGGAGACGCAGAGGTGCCGGAAGTCACCCTTCTCCGGCCTCGTTTTCAGATAAAAACGGGAGCCTGGCTCGGCAGCCGGGAACCCGGCGTCTCCGGGGTGCCTCACCGAGGTTTTGTTTGCAAAACTTGCGTCCGTGTCTTGAAGCGCCCGGCGTCTGGAAGCTGCTTTCCTGCTCGCCCTCTCCAAGGCCCCTCTTTGTGCAGCGAGCCTGGGAAATATGGAGGACCGTCCTCCGCAAGCGGGTAGTCGCGGGGCTCTCCGATTCCCGGGTGAGGCTGGAAGGAAAACGAGGTTCCCGGGCCGGAGCCTCACATTCCATGCCAGGAGAAACAAATGTCCGGTGAGGGCTCGTCTGATCCGAGCAGAAAGGCCGAACGCGAGGGCGGCGGTCGTTCGGGGGGCAGAAAGCGGAGGCACTGAGCTCGCGGGCGCGTGGCAGCCGAGGCTGGCATCGCGGAGGAGAAACACGCCACTGCCCCGCATCCCCAGAAAATGCCAGGCGCCGTCCCAGCTGGGGCAGGAGGCTGGGCCCGGGCCTCACGAGCGCTTCTCGAAGCTTCCTGAAACACCTTGCAGAGAGCTCCGTGTGTGTGGAACTTGGCACCACCCAGCCCCTGGGCAGCTCAACTTTCTGCAGCACATCCCAGCTTCCCCGGCCCTTTGAACGATGCCTCTCTCGACGCTTTCCCGCCGTTGTTTAGCGTTTGGGTCCACTTTGGGCGGTCCGGTACCCTCGAATTATCTCTTCATTTCTTTCTCCTATTCTTCCCTCCACCTCTCACCTTCCTCCCTTCCAGGTGAGCAACCCCAAAATGCCTCTTCTTTCTCCAGCCAGCCCCGTGGCGCGGCCCACAGACCCCGGGCGGGCAGGTCTCCGCCCACCGGCCTGCCTGGCGCCCTGGAGGTGACGCTATGCTTCCCAGAGTCTCTACTGCAGCCACGAGTTGGGGTCTGGGTCGCTGGAAAGCACAGGGCTGAAGCCCAGCGTCTTGGGGCCGTTTATATACTGAGGTTCTCAGAAGCAGAGTCCTAAGAATTCAGAAGATACTTCTCAGGAAGCCGCCTAATTGGTTTTCGTGGGACAGATGGAGCCATTAACCTGGGATGGTTCTGCAGGGAGCAAAACAGCTCGAGGCCCCCCTCCCTCCATACCAGGTTCAGGAGACCCAAAGTCATCGGACCCTCTCTTTCCTGACTGGTGATCATCGAGGTTCCCAGAGCTGCAGAAAATTCTACCCCCACCCCCCCAAAAAACAAGCGTCAATAAGACTTCTCACCAACTCTCACCAGCCCTATTTTCCTGGGGGCAGGTTTGATTCTTTGAGACTCAGGGAGGACCCCTGACCGGTGTGTGCCTAGCCAGAAAATTTGGTAAGAACTCCTCCAATGAAGAAAAAGTGGCGGAGTCAGCCCCAGTGAGAAGGGGCTTCCCCACCCTGCCCAAGACCAGAGGACAGGGGACACACTCTGACCAGAGCCACCTCCAGTGGCCAGATGGCCAGCCCAGCACCTCTCTCCCTCCTGGGGGGTTCATTTTCCTGGGAGCAACCCTGTGGGAACTGTTGCTTCTTGCAGCCTAGCCGGCACCCTGAAGCCTACTGAGCTGAGGACAGCCCCTGGGAGGGACGGGAGGCCAGGTGCAACCTTCAGCCCTCCAGGTGGCCTGGCAGGCCACACTGCCTGGGAGGTGCTTGCCCCAGACTCTAGGAGTTCACCCAGGGCCTGGCAGCTCCCTGCTGGCTGCCTCTGCGGGGGTCAGGGCTGCTGAGCACCCCGAGGCTGCCCAGGGCCAAGCAGCCCTAGGATGGCCACATCAGGCTGCAGTCTCCCTGCCTTCCTGGCAATAAGGCTACTCATGGTGTGCAAACGCTCCCGTACCCTCAGAGCTGCCCCTTCCCATGTTTCCACGAGTTCACACATTTCAATAAAAATGCATTTTACATGAGGGACAGGCGAACCTGGGGTAACAACCAGTGTTTGGTGGGTAGAGAAGAGCAAATGGGAAGAAGCCCGGGGGAGGAGGGGGAAGAGAAGAGGAAACAGAACTTCCAGTTGGACATTCTGACAACAGCTGGAAGGAAAGTCTAGAAAGGTCTATGAAACGAGAGGAGGGGAGAAACCAATTGGAGCTCCCACCTGTGCCACTGGATTCCTAATTCTCCTTTCAAATTGGCCCTGTTCTGCAAAACTAGTTTAAAGGATTTTAAAATAAAGAAAATGAGATGACCAGTCTGGGAGCTCCTCAATCAGTGTAGAGAAGTTGGAGGAGGGCGTGAGACTCGGTTTTGCAGGCTTAGCTGAACCGCCACCCCTCTTTCCTTCGCAAAAAGGATTCCCTTAGAATCTCCAAGGCTCCCGGATTTCTCCCTTCTCAAACCCAGCGGCACGCTGCCTTCCCCCGCTCTTCCGGATCGCTATGCGTGTTTCATGAGGGTCGCTGTCCCCGGGTGGAATGCGGCCGTATGCACGCGCCTCCCTGCACACGCACACGCATACACACGCACACTTACAATAAGTGTCGGCAGGAGGAGCGTCCTGCGCGCCAGCTCTGCGTTTAAGACAGGAAGCTGCCGGGATACCGAGTCAAATGGGAGTGACACTATCCTCTCCTCTCCACCAGCAAGGAAAGCGGACCACAAAAGTCCCTTTGTATCTCGGCAGCTCATTTAATATTATTTATGCATTTTGTGCAAGGAATTGTGGGATTTCGCCCCACGGTAAACAATATGGAAATGTTAAAAATAGCGACCTTCCTGTGCGTGTCCACCTACGCGCCCCGGGGTGACCTGGCCGGGCCGTCGAGGGTTGGCTCAGAGCCCTGAACCGCGAAGCGACAGGGAAAGCGCGGGCGAGCGCAGGAGACGCGATCCCGGGTCTCGTCGGATTCCCGGGCTCCCGCACCCGGAGCGAGGGACACGGCCGCTTTAAGGGGGGGAGGGGAGGCGGGCGGCTCCTGTCACCCAGCGGCGGCCGAAGCGTCACGTGGGCGCGTGGCGCCGCGGCCATTGGCCCGAGGCACGTGTCCAGGAGACCGGCCTGCGACGTCACTCGAGGGGGCTCTGTTAAAAATAAGAACAAAAATCCAGAGTGAAAGTGTCTCAGGTTGCGCCGAGTGGCCTGGAAATTTCCGAGCCCGCGCGGCGGCGGAGGCGGCGAGGGCAGTAGAAGGCCGGGGAGCGCGGGCGGCCCAGCCCGGCCCGGCCGGGCCCTGGCCTCGCGTCCCTCACCCATGCGACTCGGGCCGCGGGGCTCCGCGGAGCTCGGCGGGGGCGCGGCCGCACCCCGGTGGGGCGCCCCGGCCCGCAGCGGGGCGGCGGCCGCGCTGAGGGGGCCTCCATGTGCGTGCGGGCGGCAGCAGGCGCGCTGACCGCGGGCGCCCCGCACCCTCGAGGGCGGACTGGGGCGCGCGGGCGGGGACGGCCAGGCGGCGGCGGCCGGAGCCGGCCCGGGCGGGCGTGAGCGCCGGAGAGCGCGCTGCCTGCATGCCCGCAGCTCTCGCCCCGGGCGGCCCAGGCTGCAGCGCGAGAGCCAGAGGCGGCCGGACGCCGAGAGGAGCGCGGAGCCCTGGAGGCGGCCCGCGTCCCCGCCGGAGCCTCGTGACTGCCTAGAGCCCTGCCGCGCTGCGAAGTGGAGGACTTGGCTCTGCCGAATCTCCCAGCGCCTGGGCGAGCCGGGCGGCTCGTGGTGTTTCTCACCCGGTTTGTGGATTCAAACGTGGCTCCGCGCCGAGCGCGGCCGGCGGCTTGTAGGACCCCAGCCCTGGCCGTGGCGGCCGCGCACGCCCTCGGTAGGCTCGGCGGGGTGGGGGCGCGGGGGTCCGCGTGTGCGCCGCGGGAGGTCCGAAGACTGATTTGGAAGGGCGTCCCCGGAACACCAGTCTGGGATTTACTGTGAACAGCATGGAGGAAAATGACTCCAAGCCCGGCGAAGCGGCGGCGGCGGCAGTGGAGGGACAGCGGCAGCCGGAATCCTGCCCCAGCGGCGGCTCGGGCGGCGGCGGCGGCAGCAGCCCGGGCGAAGCGGACACCGGGCACCGGCGAGCTCTGATGCTGCCCGCGGTCCTGCAGGCGCCCGGCAACCACCAGCACCCGCACCGCATCACCAACTTCTTCATCGACAACATCCTGCGGCCCGAGTTCGGCCGGCGCAAGGACGCGGGGACCTGCTGTGCGGGCGCGGGAGGAGGAAGGGGCGGCGGAGCCGGCGGCGAAGGCAGCGCGAGCGGTGCGGAGGGAGGCGGCGGCACGGGCGGCTCCGAGCAGCTCTTGGGATCAGGCTCCCAAGAGCCTCGGCAGAACCCATCGTGTGCGCCCGGCGCGGGCGGGCCGCTACCCGCCGCCGGCAGCGACTCTCCGGGGGACGGAGAAGGCGGCTCCAAGACGCTGTCGCTGCTTGGTGGCGCCAAGAAAGGCGGCGACCCCGGCGGCCCCCTGGACGGGGCGCTCAAGGCCCGCGGCTTGGGCGGCAGCGACCTGTCGGTGAGCTCGGACTCGGACAGCTCGCAAGCCGGCGCCACCCTGGGCGCGCAGCCCATGCTCTGGCCGGCCTGGGTCTACTGCACGCGCTACTCTGACCGGCCTTCTTCAGGTGAGCCCGCGGGGACCACGCATCCCGGCTCGCTGCGGGGAGGTCCGTGGAGCTGGGGGGCGGTGCTGGCGCGGGAACTTAGCGGGAAGAAAACGTCTCGAACCTCCTCCGCACACTCGCACAAAGACTCACGCGACATTGTGTGAAGCGGACGCTGGCCGGGGCAGCGACCAGGAGTCGAGCGAGCGAGCGGCAGGACTGATTCGCTAGGGGGTACAGACTTCTTAGGACCGCAGAAGGGACCTCCTTTCTCTCTCTTTCTCTCTCTCCCCCTGTCCCTGTCCCCTGTCTTCCACCGGCCTGGGGGCAACTCTTCGCAGCCCCTAGCCCACGTCTCCTCCACTGTAGTTTTGTGTGTGTGTGTTTTGTGGGGGCGGGGGGAGGGGGGGAACCGAGTGGCTGGAAGATGGGCCAGAAATGCGCACGCTCAACCCCTTCCCTGCGATTTTTTAACTCAGACCAGCCCGGACCCCCGACCCAACCCACCCGAGACTTGTCCTCCCATCCCGTTTTCCCGGCTGTGGTCGGGGAAGAAAAGGCGAGGCCCATTGCCGCTCTGCCTTCTGCCCCTCGGGCCTGCGCTGGCGGGTGGGACGGAGGAGGACGCGCACAGGGAAGGGTGAAAATAAAGGCGCCCTTTCCCTTCGGCTCCACTTTGTTTGCCAGCGGCAGCCCGCAGCGGTGGGGCTCAGCCCCCTTCCTGCACACAGCGGGGGCAAGGGAGGCGGGCGCCCCTCCCAGCACCTGCCTTCCCCAAGTAGAAAGGACCTTCTCGGAAGGTTTCCTGGGGGCTGCCGATAGGAAGGAGGCAGCGTTCGCAGGGGCCGTGCAGAGATGCTGGGTGTATTTTTTCATAGATCTGGGATTTTAAAAAACGAAGTCCATGTCCTTGTAGAAATTATCAACTGCTTTCCATGCGGGTCTGCAGCTGGGAACCGCCATTAGGAGTGGGCTCTTTGACCTGGAGCGGGCAGCGGATCCCCAATACCCCCAAACCTTCAACTATTTTGCGGGGGTCATTTGCCCAGATCACAGCAGGAGTGAGCCACCCTTCCTCCGCCATCCTGCAGAAATACTCGTGCGTATTTCTGGTGAAATTCAGATTTCTCCAGCTAGAACTGAAATTTGCTCCATTGTTCTCTTCTTCCTCCTTTGTTAATATTTAATTAACATACAGCCTCACCATGCTGGGCGAGGAGCCTCGGCCCGGGCTTTGTGAGGCGACGCTGGAGTTCTGAGCCAGCCTCCACTGGCCCGGGAGCTGGACTCACCCCCCAGCCCGGCCCACCCCAGCCCAGACCAAGTCTCCAGTCTTCATGGGCTTTAAAATATCCCTGCAAGATAACGTTTTTATTATTTGGCGTCTCGGAAAGAAGCGGCGGAGACTGAGGGAGTTTTCTTGGGGAGGTTTGATTCTGTTTCTGAGACTCCTAAGTATTTGTCTTTTGAAAGAAAATCAAGAAAAAAAAGGGAACTAAAAATTCTGATTTTAGGGAAATTTCTTTCTATAAAATGGTGTCCTTTTGAGGGCTGATTCATGGGTGCATTAACAAGAGCCCCAGGACCAGAGGAGTTTGGAGGTAGGGCGCGCACTTGGAGACAGAGACGGGCTCCGGGAGCAAGAGGCTGGGGCTGGTCTTGCCCGGGCCTCCCCTGGAGCCGTGTGCCCCACCCCCCACCACCGGTCCAGAGGGCCAACCCCCATGCCTAAATCTGCACCTACCCCCACCAAAGCCAGGCTCACTGGTGTGGAGCCCTGGGTGTAAAACAGTCCCTGAGTGTGCACGTGGGGTGGGTGCCCAAGTGTAGGGTGTGTGCTCTCTTGGATGGTGAGCTTGCCTGTGGGTTGCTTTAGAAGCTGCCCTTGGTGCCCCCTTGGTGGTGCCCACAGACCCTCTTTCTCCAGGCCGGTCTCCTGGAGAGAGCTCCAGTCTCAGTTGCCGGGAGGGAGTGCTTGGCATTCACCCTGGGCCTCTTGCTGGGCACAGCCCCAGCACCCTCGTCCACTCTCCCACCTAGCCAGGTGCAGCTCCAGGGCCTCCATGTGATCCACAGTCCTCTGCTGCCCAGGGTGCCTGGCAGTTCTCTGACCCTGAAGGGTGTGGGGTCCAGCCTTCTCTGGCCTCCAGTGGCAGGGACCTCTGATGAAGCTGGGGCCAGATGCTCCTTAAAGCTGATTCACACAGCTCACAAATTGAAACCCAGAGGCAAGGTCACCACTGCCTGTCACCAATGGCTTTGCCCACCTCTTCCCTTATGGGGAATGCCAAGGGGTTGAGCCTCAACACCAAAAAGAAACGGATTACATGCCCCTCCTTCTGCTCTCCTCCCTCTGCCCTTTCCCCGTGGATAGCAGGTTCTAGGAGCCTTAGAGCGACCCTGCCCCAAACATGAGCAGGCCCACAGGGAAGAGGCCAGGGCAGGGTCTGAATGGGGGAGGAGTGTCAGAAGTGTGAACCTGGCAAGGTCAGCTGGACTGCTCTGCTGCCTGCAGTGAAGCAGCCCCTCGTCTGGGCAAAAGAAGGTGCAGGTCTCCATCGTCAGTACCCTTCCAGACCCAGATCCCCTCTCCTGGACAGGAAACCTGGGAGATTTCCAGTGGGTGAAGAAGGACTCCCCAGTAGCTTGGTGCCCCTCCCCACCCAGGAGGGAAGTGCGTGCCCTCATCCTTACAGGAATGAACTCGGCCCACAGAGCCCTGGGCTGGTAGTCATAGAGGAGCTTGGGTGGAGGCAGACACTCTGAGCCCCTCCTGTCCTCAGGGCCCACCTGCTCCTGATTCCCACAGCCCTGGGCACCCTGTGGGGTGTCCCCGGGGGGGTCCCCAGCACAGCCCTCAGGGACCCTCCTGCTTCCATGACTGCCCTGCAGCCTTCATCGGTCTTCTCCCGTCACCTCTCTTCCAGCGCCTAGCCCCATCCCTGTTCCTGAACAGAGCCTCAGAATGGGCTAGGAAAAACCAGGACAGAAAGTCGGAGAGTTTGGGGGGCTTTGCTTACACCTGAGAGTTTTGCTTTGATCAAAAGACCCCTGGTTTGTGATCAGCCTGTCTACTAGGCCTGCGCCATAGCCCCATGTACCCCACACCCACTCCTCCCTCACCAGGTGGTGGAGTCCACAGGAGGCCATGCCCAGCCCCCAGTCCAGCCCCACATCTGGCCATTCAGCCTTGAGTGGCCTTGGCCGAGTCACTTCTCCTCTTGGGGTCCCTGCCTCCTTCCCGATGCCTCTTGGGTGGCACACCCCTGGGTAACCTGGCTTCTCTCTGTCCACGACACCTACCCAGGTCCCAGGTCTCGAAAACCAAAGAAGAAGAACCCGAACAAAGAGGACAAGCGGCCGCGCACGGCCTTCACCGCCGAGCAGCTGCAGAGGCTCAAGGCTGAGTTTCAGACCAACAGGTACCTGACCGAGCAGCGGCGCCAGAGCCTGGCGCAGGAGCTCAGCCTCAATGAGTCACAGATCAAGATCTGGTTCCAGAACAAGCGCGCCAAGATCAAGAAGGCCACGGGCAACAAGAACACGCTGGCCGTGCACCTCATGGCACAGGGCCTGTACAATCACTCCACCACCGCCAAGGACGGCAAGTCAGACAGCGAGTAGGGCGGGTGGAGGCCAGGTCTCAGTCCGCGCGAAACGATGCAATAATTCAAAATCACAAAGGGCCAGTGTATACAGATTATACCAGCATTCACAGTGAAAATATCGTGTATCAGCCAAGGTTCTGCAATATTCTATGTATATATAATTTACAGGTGGTATAAAACCCAAAATATCTGACTATAAAATATTTTTTGAGTTTTTTGTGTTTATGATATTATGCTAATTTTATGGTTTTTTTTTTCTTTTTTGCGAAGGGGACTGCTTAGGGTTTCATCTTTTTTTAATCCCCTAAGCTCCATTATATGACATTGGACACTTTTTTATTATTTCAAAAGAAGAAAAAATTAAAACAACTTGCTGAAGTCCAAAGATTTTTTATTGCTGCATTTCACACGACTGTGAACCGAATAAATAGCTCCTATTTGGTCTATGACTTCTGCCACTTTGTTTGTGTTGGCTTGATGAGGACAGCAGGAGGGGCCGCACCTCAAGCCTGGGCCACCACCTCAAGGCCTTGGGGAGCTTAGGGGACCTGGCGAGGGAGAGGGGACTTCAGGGTCCTTGGGCCAGTTCTGGGGTTTGGCCCTGGGAAGCCGCAGAGCGTATCCCAGGTCTGCCCTGGGAAGTTGGCTCCATGCTCACCAGCAGCTGCCCAGGCCCGAAGCCTCACCCAGCTCCCTCTCCTCACCCTCCTGCCCTCCTTCTCCGTCTCCTCCTCCTCCTCCCTCTCTCCTCCTCTTTCCTCCCCCCCTTTCCTCCCCCTCCTCTTTCCTCCCCCCTTCCTCCCCCTCCTCTTTCCTCCCCCCTTCCTCCCCCTCCTCTTTCCTCCCCCTTCTCTTTCCTCCCCCCCTTTCCTCCCCCCTTTCCTCCCCCTCCTCTTTCCTCCCCCCCTTCCTCCCCCTCCTCTTTCCTCCCCCCTTCCTCCCCCTCCTCTTTCCTCCCCCCTTCCTCCCCCTCCTCTTTCCTCCCCCC
>CAUYQU010086489.1:0-14033 GCA_963574635.1 Cheracebus regulus
TTCTCAGTATCACATTATACCTATTTTAAAAGTGACCACATAACTGGAAGTAAATCACTCCCCAGCAATTGCATAGCATTTCACAGGTTTAAATAAAATATTGGTTGGCTGCTTGTTATTTTCATCCCCTATTCCTTCCTGTATCCATTGTTAAACACAATTACTGGCATAAAAGAGGTTTTTAATACCCATTTTTAGACTGCATTCTAGCCTGAGCAATAAAACAAGAATCCCATTCTCTCTCCCTCTTTCTCTTCCTCTTTCTTTCTTTCATTCTCTTTTTCTTTTTCTTTTGCTGTGTCTTTCTTTCTCCTTTTCTCTCTTTTTCTAAAATCTCTTCCTCTTTCTTTCTCTTTCATTTTTTTCTTTCTTTTGCAGTTTCTTTCTTTCTCCTTTTCTCTCTTTAAAAAAAAAAAAAAAAAAAAAAAGATGAACCTAAAAAGGCCAAGGCTGGTTATGGTGCCTATGTACATTAAAAAAGATTGAGGCCTTTTTGTATCATTAAAAATACATTCTTACCCTAAAAAAAACGTAGTGATGGCCAGGCCCAGTGGCTCAAGCCTGTAATCCTAGCACTTTGGGAGGTTGCGGTGGGTAGATCATGAGGTCAAGAGATCGAGACCATCCTGGCCAACATGGTGAAACCCCATCTCTACTAAAAACACAAAAATTAGCCAGGCGTTTGGCACACGCCTGTAGTTGCAGCTACTCGGGAGGCTGAGGTGGAAGAATCGCTTGAACCAGGGAGGCGGAGATTGCACTGAGCCAAGACTGTGCCACTGCGCTCCAGCCTGGCGGCAGAGCAAGACTCCATTTCAAAAAAAAACCATAGTGATACAGTAACTTACCTGTCTAAAACAAAAAAAATCTACAGTGTATACTCTATAAACAATAGTGGGAGATCTGGAAAAAATCAGTTACTCTCCCTGCATATCCAGGATATATCCAAAATACAGTAAAAGAAATTTAGAAGATAGTTTAGAGCTGAGCAGGCTTGCACTGATTAAAAAGCCCAGTGTCCTGGGAAATGGAGACTTGGAGAAATAACACAATTTGTCCATACTCAAACAGCTAGTTAGTTGTGGACCTGAGTTTTGAGCATAAGCCTCAACTCCAGTGAAAAAATGTAAATGTTACTCAGGATTTTTTGACTTCTTATTTCCATTCAGTGAAGCCATCATTTTTACAAAAACACTATCACGTGCAAATGGGACTTTCCAGTGTTTGCTGATGGATTGGCAAAGAGTACTTAGATTCTTACTGAAACCCAACTTTTCTTCTCACTGCATGCACAAGGGGATCATCAGCTCCCTGCTGGGCACAGAGCAGGGAAGAAAGTTCTGCTAAGGCATCCTGATTCCTTGGGGTCAGCCCAAATTGCCCCAAGCTTTAGGGATTTGCTATGCTTGACATTTGATTGGATTATTCAATAGTCATCTCCTCCCCACCCCCAAACCCCTGTCAAAAGTGCAATAAGGCACATCCAAACAGCATTTTTAGAAAGAAGTTTAAGTATATCTTCTTGAGACAAAACTAAACTTCTGGTGTTGCAAACCAACAATGGCTCTCATAGTCCCTCCCTCCAGGAAAATTAATAATACATGAGGATTTTCAGGAATTGCTAGAAGTATGATACTCTTTCCAGATTTCCTGGAAAAATACTGATTTCTGTCTGACAAATAAGTTCATTATGCATGTAATGAAAATTTAATTTGGTTTTCAGACCTTTGCAAATGTATTCTATTCATCAAACCATCCGTGAGAAAAAAAGAATTCTTTGATGGACCTTGTGACCTGATGGTTTGTTTGGAAATGCAGGGGCTGGAACTGAATATAAAGAATGAGCTGAAGACAAGAAAGCAGCCATGCTGGCCTGGTCTTGGCTCCTCCCACCTCCACCCAGCCCCCAGGTCCTGGAGGGCAGTGGGGTAAACATCTATGCTCCACTCCACACACATGCATGGGGAGCATTCTTTCTTCCCACAAGGCAAATTTCATGTTTGCAGAAAAAGTGTCTGACTCACTTTCTCCTCTGAGGGTTACAAGATGTCCTGCTATAGGCCGCAAGTTCAACTGAATCACGAATGCTGAATTGTCAACTGTGCTCATCCAATTATATTTAACATTCAGAAGTGCCATGAAACCCCAAACCCACAAAAACAACTTAACTGCAAGGCCCAGACCAAATCAATAGCAGAGGGGGTTTCAGTGCTCTTCCCTCAGCCATTCTCCACTGAACCCCAGTCTTCACCCCCCAACCCTCTGGCCAGCATCTCCTGTCATCCTTCCCTCCTCTCCATCTTTTCTCTGTCTCTCCATCCCTGCATTTCCAGTCTGGTCAAATCTGCGTTTCATTGTGTAGCATGATTTATTCTCTTCCTCGTGATTGCTGTCAATTCCTGGCTGCAGGAACAAGGATCTGGCCAACAATCATGAGCCAGAGCATTCTGAGCTCCCCACCCTTTCTTCCTGTCACCTTCCAATTCATTTCCTGTAAAATGTGACTCTTTCTTGGGAACATTAATTAGCCAT
The DNA here is from genome assembly GCA_963574635.1 of Cheracebus regulus. Lineage (NCBI taxonomy): Eukaryota > Metazoa > Chordata > Mammalia > Primates > Pitheciidae > Cheracebus > Cheracebus regulus. The sequence continues at coordinate 2,533 of CAUYQU010086489.1, forward strand.
GATGCTTTTTTATCAGAATTCTAGGAAAATGATATCGGTATGACTCACACTTCTGCTGTTTAAACAGTATTTACTACATTTGAGTGCAGCAGATGAGCTTTTTGCAGGGTGCTTACTATATAGATTTATGACCTTCTCGACCATTCTGGGAAAGAAAGAAAAAAGCACGTATCAGCACCAGTTAATGAGGCTTTACCATATCACCCGAACTCTAGAGTGAAAACATATGGGATGCAGTATCTTTAGATGATCTCAGAAATGTCTTTATTTAGGAATACAACACATTTCCCTTGTGATGCTAGTTTTAAGAATAAAGTTAACGCCACTCCCAGAAATTATATTCTACTGCTCCTTGCTGGATAAGGGGGTGGTTTTTACAATCTACACTGTAGTTATCTATCTAAGGGATTTTACAATCCATGCAATCATGAGCTGTGTTAAATAAACTATGTAAATTTATGTGGACCAGGGTCTAAATTAATTCAGGCCAAAGTAAATCAAACCTTAGCTAGACAATGATTTAATTAAAAATTGAAAATATGATTCATGGCACTTAAGTTTACTGATGTTTACTGCCAAAAGAAGCATTGTTTATGTGACAGAGATAAATGCAGGAAGGGCTGATAGATTCCTCAAGGTTGAAACAGAGATATTGACATGGACATGGCATCATAGATGTTCCTACAATTCCTCAAATAAATGTCTTTGGGAGAAATATCAGAAGTGAACTCAAAAGATAGTCACGAAAATCCATAGGTATACATGTTTTTATTCCCAGCTTCTTGTCTCTCTAATTTTGGGTATTTGTGTTTCTCCTTGCCTTCTTGTGACTCTCCTTCTCTATATATATGACATATATACATTAATATATAATCTATATGTATGAATGTTTTTTGTCAAGTTTTAAAAGCTGTTCTTCCCATTTTGACTTTAATATATTACTTACCTATTTCCTCCCTTCTGTGTATTTTCTGGAATCTTGACTGTCCTCGGACTTGCAATGTGTAGGGCATTCCTATTTGAGTCTCGTGTGCTGTGCAAGTCTGCATGTTTACAGAGCTTCCTTCTTGGAATATATGGACGATCTTTCACCTGGCTGAGGCTCCTCCTCCCTCTTGTGTCCTCGACAAGCACCCGCGGCCACTGTCAGGGCTGCCCCTCAGCATGACGCAGATTTCAGCTGGTAGGAATGTGTCTGAACCCCAACCAGGACCCATGGGCGGACTAACATGTGAGTGTTTAAGCAGCTATCAGGACAGTATTTGAAATCCACATTCTCTGGGGCATGCGGCCTTGGCCATCACAGATCAGACCGCTAGGCTGCAGACCCTGCAGGCGAAAGGTAGCCGTGGTCCCTCCCGCAGGCCCCGAGGCGGTGAGATCGCCTACACTCCAGAGCTCTGCTCTTCCTCCCCGCAGCCCTCGCCGCCCCGCCCCGTCCCGTCCATCACCAGCTCCTTCCTGGGGATCTCTCCGAGCTGTGCCATTTTGCGATGGATTAATCCTCCAACGTTTCCAGGTAAAGCCTTGCGTCATATTTGCGTTTGGAGAGTCTCTAATGCTTTAAGGCAAAGAAGTCAGTAATCTGGAGCTTCGGGCCTCTAGCAGGGTGGGAAAAGGGATTCTCTGCTAAGTCAATAGGTGCCAGGGTGTCCTCCAAACCCCATAGGGCTTGTGGGACCTGTGCCGCCCCTCCTACAACAGGGCCTCCCATGAAAGGTTGTCCTGGTCCCTGCCGAGGCTGGGGAACTTCGGGGTCTCAAGAAGGACAGGATTGGGATTTCCCCAGGCATTGACCTTATGCAGGGGATTGGGATGGAGCTGGTGCAAACGTTTGAATTATTGACCCTTTCTTTCACTCTTCAATATGGGCGTGAGCCTTCCTCCCCAAATTCATGCACAATGTTTAGGAAACTTAACAGAAACACAGTATTTAGGATCAAGTTTAAGATCCCCAGAACTTCCCTCAGGAACGGCTAAAGCACGTGGCCAACAAGCCCCTCATGACCAGCTGTGATCAATCAGGAAAGGGGAGGGGCAGCTCCTAGCACGACAGAGGCCAGAGTCTGGCAAATGGATCTTACCTCCCGTGGGCTGGTCTGAGGCTCTTAAACAACAAGGGAACCACAGAAACCTTGTTCCTGCCTCAGCGAAGGAGGCCGCCCGGGCAGCCGAGGAAGACCCATGCATTAGCCTATGGCGCCACCTAGCAAAACCAGGGGGTACCTAAGAAAGAAAGAGCTGGGAGGTTGTGGGGTTTGTTTTGGTTCAGTTTTTTTCCACAACCAGAAAAGGGGGTTTCCATTTCATTCACAGAGTTCTGGGAAACGGAATTTGTATAAAACGTTTTTTGGTCATGATGGAAAACATTTATTTTAATCTAATGAGAGAATCTGGCCCAAAGGCAAGAATAATCAAAACCTATGAGGACAAGTGTTTGATTCTCTAGACTTTTCTTTTTCCTAGTAACAGCTGTGACTATGCAGTTTTTGCTTCAGAAAGAACTTGATTCTATCTTAAGTTAAATATTTTTTTTTAAGACGAAGTCTCCGTCTGTCGCCAGGCCGGAGTGCAATGGCGCGATCCCAGCTCACTGCAACCTCCGCCTCCCAAGTTCAAGAAATCTCCTGCCTCAGCCTCCCGAGGAGCTGCGATTACAGGCGCGTGCCACCACGCCCCGCTAGTTTTTGTATTTTTAGTAGAGACGGGAGGTTTCACCATGTTGGCCAGGCTCGTCTCAATCTTTTGACCGCGTGACCCGCCCGCCTCGGCCTCCTAAAGTGCTGGGATTACAGGCATGAGCCACCTGTAATGGCCAAAGGTATTTTTAAATTGGTGAAAGAGCTACCGTTCCCTGGTTTTCTTTTCTTTTCCTCTTTCTCTTTTCTTCTCCAGATCAGATTGACTTCTGGGTGACGCCTTCATGTCCAGAACGGAAGAAGGGCTCATCAAGGACACGATGCTACAAACAGGTACGGTTGCGTCAAGGGACATTCTGACAATTTTATGATGTCACTTTGCCCCTTTGGGTTCTGGAAAGTGAGCTGTGGCTTCCCTGCTCCCACACATCAGCCCCATGAGGAGACTCTTGGTATACATGCTGAAAATGCAGCACACCCGGCCGGGCGCGGTAGTTCACGCCTGTAATCCCAGCACTTTGGGAGGCCGAGATGGGCAGATCACCTGACATCAGAAGTTTGAGACCATCCTGGCCAACATGGTGAAACCTTGTCTCTACTAATAATACAAAAATTAATCGGGCATGATATTGGGTGCCTGTAATCCCAGCTACTCAGGAGGCTGAGGCAGGAGAATTGCTTGAACCCTGGAAGCAGAGGTTGTAGTGAGTCGACATCTTGCCACTGCATTGCAGCATTTTTTTCTTTTTCAAAAAAAGAAAATGCAGCACATCCAAAACATCCTTGGAAGCCACGTCCAGCAGCCCTTCTCAGCGGAAACATATAAATCTCTGTGGAAACAGAGACTCAAGAATGCCTCTAGGTTCCAGGCAAAGAGTGTTTTGATGACCACACAGAAGAGACAGTCCTTGCCTTTGAAAGGTTTAGGAGAATACAGTGGTTGTTAATATGGGCTCTGGAGCCAAATTCCTGGGGTTGATGCTTGCTTCCCTATTATTTGAACTCCAGTAACCTTAGTTCTCTATACAATGAGGATAAATCTGGTACCTACTTCATAGGGTTTTTGTGAAGTTTAAATGACATAAAGTATATAAAGTGTTTACAATAAGACCTGATACATGCAGGCACTTAATTGAAATGTTAGTGTTTCATCGTCCTAGAATTTAAAGAAACACACCTGAGTTTTCTCACATCCTAATAAACCAGTCATGTTTTTTGATCCTACCTGAAGCAGTCTTCATTAATTAACATTGTGTACTGTGCCTGCATAGCAACCCTCAATGGCAATTTCTTTTTGATACCCCTACATTGGCAGCAGAAGCAGGAGAAGGTATCCAGCTTTTAAAAATTATTTTAGGAGAAAAGCATACAGAAAAGTTTGAAGACCACTGCTGTATCTCAAATGGATGCTCAATTAATGCAGTTGACTGATTGATAGTCAAGGTTATTTTTGTTCACTTGCTTTTTCATACATTAGATTTTAAATTTCTTAAGTGCAAGGATACTATCTGGCTACCCTATACCCACAAGCTGCTAGAAGCTGTTATCTAATTTTACATTAAATACCTAGACTATTTGAAAGTGGTGCCTTTTCTGAAGCATATTAATATGACCAAGAGTCACATATTATTTGTCAATTGAATTGACACTATAAGCAAATGAAAACAGGATTAACTTTTGGAGCCATCTTTTAAGGGTTAGCCACTGTGTATCGTCACTGACTCTCGTCTATTATTGCGTTCAACCAATGCCTCACAAGAATCAAGTTACAACACAACATTACGAAGAGCTCATTTCTTAGCATGTGGCAAACTGATGCCTTTTCCCACAAGGCGAGTGCCGAAGGAATTTACCAGAAAGCCTTCGACAGTGATTAATGCCAGTGAAATAGCACTTTATTGTTAGAAGACATGGGATACACATCAACATACATAACTTAAAGCAGAAGCCAAAGTGCAATGCTTCCTTGAGCTCCATTGATCGAGATAAATGAGATCGTGTTCAGGCATTGGTGGTGGGAAAAATGGCTTGACAAATTTCATATATCCAGTATCTTCAGGCTTCACATGGCTGTTTTATTTAGGCCTAATTAAACTGCAAAAAAAAGGAATATTAATTTGATCTGAGAGCAGAGGAGTCTACGTTCTTCCTATTTTTTAGGTTTGTCCTGCACCCACATTTGTATAATCACACATTCTCATCTGAATTGGATCAAAAGTCTTTGTTCTGAAAAACTATTGCAAATTATTTATGGATAGGAAGACACAGATAGACGTACTAAAAACAAAAGACTTTTTCGACTGCTGTATTCTACAGCGTTTGCTTTCAGGTTGCAATGTTTTGTACTAAGCACACCAGAAATACAAACTTATTTAGAATTGCAATAGCGATTCATTGTACTCATGTAATAGTAATAGCAATTCCTGAGATCTTCTGATTTGGGGAACAACCCTTTGTAGGTGAAAACTCTTTTCATGGCAATTTGAGCATAAAATCTCTTTCCATATTGTTATTAAATTGTGATGTATTGGAGCTGGGAAAGAACCACCAGCTTCATGTAACTTCATACCAAACCACCCCCCTGCCTCTGATATACCACATGATCTAATGAATTATAATGCTCTACATATGATCTATTTGGCTGCAAAATGCTGTCAAGTCTATAAGTACATACACTTGAAGACACATGACTTTATGTATCTAATATAATTCAAATAGAAATTTCCACAAGCTTCTCGGGAACCCTGGCAATGGATCCCAAAATGAATATGAAAGAATCAAGGACCAAGAAAATGTATGACACTCAAAAAGAAAAACCCTACAGGTGATTTTGTCTTCCAGATATTACAATTATTCTAGGGCTATAGCAATTAAGATAGCGTGGCATGGGGAAAAAACATATAGATGGACCAGGGCAACCGAATAGAGAATCCAGAAACATACCTGCACATGCATAGAAATCTGATTTATTTTCCTAGAGCTGGCATTGCAGACATTTGGAGGAAATATTAATTATTTCAATATGTGATTATGGGGAAAACATATTACTCATGTGTTAAAAAAATAAAATTAGACCTCTTATATCACACACAAAAAAAGCCAATTTCTGGTATATTAAAGACTTGTAAAGTTAGTCAAAGATTAATACACACTGATAATTTTATATATAACTTCCTAGCTTATAAAGATTTTTAAAATATATATATTATAAATAAAATGATTCTTAAAATGAGATCAACTCATTAAAATTACAAGTTTACGTTCCTTAAAATACACTGGAATGACCAACATGGGAAACAGTAGGACGCTGCCTCTACAAAAAATTAAAAATTAGCCAGGCATGGTAGTACACACCTGTAATCCTAGCTGCTTGGGAGGCTGAGGTGTGAGGATCACCTGAGCCTGGTGGTTCAAGGCTGCAGTGAGCCATCATCATGCCACTGCACTCCAGTCTGGGCAAGAGTGAGAGCCTGTCTCAAAAAGTAAAAAATAAAAATAAAAGACACTGTAATGAAAGTAAAAAATAAGTGTCAGAAACTGGGAGAAGATACAACATAAATAATGAAGCTCGAAAATATACAAAGAACTCTATAAACCTATAAGAAAAAAAATGAACAATCCAACTGATCAATAAGCAAAAATGTTACATGTGTGTTTCATGGAAGATAAAGAAATGGCAAAAATACATGGAAAACACTCAATCTTGTTAGAAATTGGGGAAAAACTTTAAACCACAATGATCAGATGCCATTTTACACTTAGCACACACATAAGAAATAAGAATCCTGACAATATCAATGTGACTGAGAATGCACAGCAATAGTTACACCACTTAGGAAAATAAATTGGCATCATTTAGTAAATACAAAAAGTAGGTGAACTTTGACCCAGAAATTTCACCCCTAGGTATATTCCCTAGAGAAATTCTTCTGTTTACTAGGAGGCATGTAAAAGAATGTTTACACCAGCACTGTTTGTAATTGGGGAAAAAAAAAAAAACCTGAAAACAGACCAAATGTTGATAAACAATGAAATAAACTGTAATGTATTCACAATGACTACATCAATGAATAAATCAAAAAGCTACAGACAGCCGGGTGCGGTGGCCCATGCCTGTAGTCCCAGCACTTTGAGAGGCCAACGAGGGTGGATCACCTGAGGTTAGGAGTTCAAGACCAGCCTGACCAACATGGTGAAACCCTGTCTCTACTAAAAATACAAAAATTAGCCAGGCCTGGTGGTGGGCACCTGTAACCCCAGCTACTTGGGAGGCTGAGGCAGGAAGAATTGCTTGAACTTGGGAGGCGGAGGTTGCAGTGAGCCAAGATCATGCTGCTGCACTCAGCCTGGGCGACAGAGTGAGACTCTATCTCAAAACAACAACAACAACAACAATGAAAAAACAAAACAAAACACAAAAACCCTGCATTGATTAAATTCAGAAAGGAAATGTTGAGTAAAAAAGCAACTGGTAGAACAATATATGCAGAGTGACTCCATTTACATAACGTTCAAAATACACAAAACTAAACAATATATTTGGGAGGATATAAATACATGCAGTTAAAACTATAGAGAAAAGCAAAGAGATAATAAATACAAAAATCTAGTTAGTAGTTGTCTATGATGGGAGAGGGAGAGAGAAGAGGTTGGGAAAGAGTGCTTTGAAGCTTTCTGAAGTAATGGTAATGCACTGTTAAAGTGGGTGGTTGGTAATGAATGTCTGTTGTATTCTTATTATTTAACTGCCACCACCCCAGTGTTTTAAGCTCTTTATTTTGAAATAATTTCATATTTATATAGAAATTTCAAATAGAAATTTGAGTCCTGTGAGTTCATTGAGCACAATGAGTTCCTATGAACCCTTCATCCAGCTTCCCCCAGTGATACCATCTTACATAAGGACAGTTCAATTCACAACACCAGGAAACTGACATTGAACTAAATGGCAGGCTTTATTCAGATTTCACTAGTTTTTACATGTACAATTTTTGAGAGTATTTGACATTTTATTGCACATGTAGATTCCTGTAACTGCCATCGCAATCAGAATACAGAACTGATCCATTAACAGTAAGAAACAATTTCCTTCCTCTTGAGAGTCCTACCCTCCTCCCAGCCCTAATCCCTGGCAACCACTTTCTGGCTTTTATCACTATAATTTTGTTACCCTATATGTATATTTTAATGTTTTTTTTAGTATCTATTTAATATTTTAAACAACCTTCCCCCACTCACTTTCAGAAGAGAAAAATGCTTAGGACCTGTGAAGATGATCCTCACATCCACCATTAGCTCTTTTGGTGAAATTTCCCCAGGCTTACTCAATTACAAGTAATTTCATGTCCACCCAGTTCACTTCCTTCACCCTCTCCTATAAGACCAAACATAAAGATGCGCACACACTTTTTTTATTCTCTAGAAGATCATCTTAGAATCAAAAGACCCCTCTGTTTTCCCAAACCTCCCCCCAACCAGGAGTTTGTCAGGTTTTTTTCCTTCATATTTTCAAAGAATCGAATTTTGGCTATATTGATACTTTCTATAGTATATCTGTTTTCTATTTCATTAATCTCCAATCCTATCATTGGTATATCCTACTTCCTTAATAAATTTAATTTACTGCTCTTTACCTCAGACCTTTGCAATGGGGCAGCCACTTATTATAGTTTCTGTTTCTGAGGATAAAGTTGAAGTTTTACCAAACAGATAGGACACAGGTGGAAAAATCACAGACACCCTGAGAGTCACTGATCTTGACTGACCGAGCCTCACACATAAGTCACGCTCTGCAATTTTCATTCTTTCCGCCCAGGCTGGTTTGCTCTTGTTTTTGCAGAGTCCCTGCCAGATCTCAGGCTCATGATGTCTGGCTGCTCCAGACACAGCCAGTTTAGGTTGAAACTAAATGATCTCATTCACCTGAACCTCCGTGTAGTTGCCTGCCTCTCCCGGAATCCAACCCACCTCTTCCTTAATAAGATCTTTTTCCTCCATCCAGCCTCCCCAGGAGAAAGCCTTCCCCTGCTCTAAACTTTTTTATCTCAAACAAGCAAACAAAACGGCTTCCCATTTGGGCCCTTATGATTCCCATTGATGCTCACTGCATCTTTCAAACCTGGCTCAAAACAGCCTCCACTCCGTACCCCTATTTTCATTCTTTCCCCTAGTTCTCCTCTTTTGCCTAAGGTGTGTTTTGTTTTGTTTCCATTTCTCAGTGCTCACCCAGGCATGTATAGGCAGACTCTGTTTTCACCACAAATCAACCAGTTCTTGGAATCTTCCTTCTAAAGACAGTCATGTTTCCTCTAAGAACAATGACAATATTGGGGATTGCATTCCTGAAAAAAGCTCAACAACAATTAAATGAGTTTATTGGTGTATTTCTTAGGATGGCATCATGTGATTTGAAAACGGGTCTATGGACAAATAAATCTGAGTGACAATGAATTTAACAGAGTGCTCCCCAAACCCTGCCATGCAAGAATGCCAAGATCTCTTTTGTGTTACCCACATACCTCCTTTTTTTTTGGAAGGGAGGCTTCTATGGGAGGCATCTTGAGTGTAGAACAACCACGAGAATTAAGGCATGTATATGATAATAACATATCATTTTTTCAGAAAGCAAAGTTAAAAGAGCTGAAGGTCCTGTTTCCAACGTCTATGACATGAGCACAAATACACTCCATGTGATGAATATGCTATTTGCTGTTAGATCCACCGTCCACCTGCCACCTCCCCAAAGGAGCTGACATATAAAGAACAGGCTCCCTTGTTCTTCATTCCCATCTCTTCCTTGAGCTCAAGAATACTCCCCAATAAGCCTCTTGCATCCATTTCAGAATCCGCTTTCCAGAGAATCAACCCATGACAAGAGTCAAACAACTATAGATCTTATGAGAAACAGCAGCCTTTCTTTTTCCTCTCATTACCAGTTTTCCAGAGGTAATTAGATTCGGCTCCTTTGATATATTCTTTGCATATCCCTGGAAAAAATTGTTTATATTGCTACTTTTTAATTTTTCTGTTTTAGGCATTACTATCAACTTGCCTCTATGAAAACTGAAGATACTGCTCTCTTACACATATACACACACAGAGGATAGAGAGAGAGAGAGAGAGAGAGAGAGAGAGAGAGACTTCCCATCTACTCATCATCCCAGTAAAGTTAGAATCAATACGCAGTAAACATGTTATTATGACAATACATAAATGACAAAGAAAGCTCAGCAATATAATAGAATATGATTGCTTTTCCCCCTTACATTTTCTTTTCCTAAAGTGAACATTTGTCTTGTTTTTCCATTAGCTTAGTTTTCTATGTATTTATCACTAATTTACAAACATTCCCCCTGTAAATCTCCTCTTTATATAGTCAAACAAATTAAGTACACTATCACTTTTACTTTTTGGAGATGTCTCTTCTAGAACCTTCTGGACCACATTTATTCTATGATCGATACCTAGGATTACCTACTGTTTTCTTGGAATCTCCTTAGTTTACTTCCCTATTCTGATGAAGCACATCCATCAGTACTTTCCTCAGAAAGGGTACATGGCAGGTACATTTTTTGAGATCTTGTTTACCTGAAAAATAGTTTATTTTACCTTTATACTTGGTTGATGTAGGACGATAGTTGATGTAGGAAGATAGTAGATCTAATGACTTATCCTTCTTTAAGCAGATGTCATCTTAAAAAATCTCTTCTTCCTTTTATTGTATCTCTCTAGCTCCTTAGGTCTTGTAGTTTAAAAAAAAAAATCCATGAATAGAGACTTTAATTCACAGGTTAAAGATGTCCTTAGTTTAGAAATGTCTTCACACAATATAGTTAAGTATCAATTAAGATAATATGAGCAATTATTTTTCAAATCCAAGTTAACTTTTAAATTATTTTTTAAAGCTGAGTTCACTTTTACTTCGTGATTTAATTTTAGATGTCTAATTTTAAATATTTTTATTCCAGAAAAAATATGATACTTTATTATATAGATACTAATGAAGAATTCCAAATGTCCTCCTGAAATACAGAAGTAATCCTATAAAAAGTATAGAAGTCCAAAAATGTGCCAGAGTAAAATTTTTCACATTGAATACTATGCAACCATAAAAAAGAATGATATCATGTCCTCTGCAGGAACATGGATGGAGCCGGAGACCATTATCCTTAGCAACTAGTGCAGAAACAGAAAGCCAAAGACTGCACATTCTCAGCCTGGCCAACATGATGAAACCTTGTCTTTACTAAAAACACAAAAATTAGACAGGCATGGTGGCACATGCTTGTAATCCCAGCTACTCGGGAGGCTGAGGTGGGAAGATCATCTGATCCCAGGAGGCGGAGGATGCAGTGAGCTGAGATCATGCCACCGCACTTCAGCCTGGATGACAGAATGAGACTCTGTCTCAACCCCCTCCCACCAAAAAAAAAAAAAACACACACACACACAACAAAAAAAGACTGCATGTTCTCACTTATAGGTAGGAGTTTAATGATGAGAACACATGGACAAACAGAGGGGAGCAACAGACACTGGGGCCTATGGGAGGATCTAAGGTGGGAGGAGGGAGAGGTTCAGGAAAAATAAAGTAATGAATGGGTACTAGGCTTAATGCCTGGGTGATAAAATAATCTGTACAACAAATGCCCATGACACAAGTTTACTTATATAACAAACCTGCACATATACCCCTGAACGTAAAATAAAAGTTAAATTTAAAAGAGAGATCCAAGATGGCCAATTAGCAACAGCTCAGGAATGTAGCTCCCAGTGAAAGCGCAGAGAACGAGTGGACGCCGCACTTTCCGACGAATTTTTGTAGCCCACAGACCGGGAGATTCCCGGCAGAGGAGCCACACG